>APFE031571016.1:118816-140960 GCA_000404065.3 Pinus taeda
AATACGAGATTTTAGTCTTTTTTGGGGTTTTACAATACTGAATCTGTGTGAGTTATGCCATGCAAAATCATTGCAATCCTCCAGCTCCTGCATCGACATCATAAATGGAAATCTAGCCCAAGAAATCCATACAAAAAGTCGCATCGTCATTTATTGGGCTCCTTGACATTATACCTGTTTCAAGGGTGAATTTTTAGATGCATATTCCAGATCGATTATTTGTTTTAAGAGATACAGCTTAAGTTAATGTCCATGCTTGTGTTATCTGCCCGACTTTGTCCCAATGGCATCGAAGGCACTGTCTTTCCTTTCCTGATGTCAGTGTCTAACTTTGGGAATACAATAGACTTTGGATAACAATTCTTATATGCAGCTTGATGAGATTGTCACCTTTCTTATTTCTCTTTCTTGTGCCAGACTGTACAGTGGAAAGCATTAAGCCCCCAAATATTGCCTTATCATATGATTCAGAAATATAAGAGAACCCAGGAGGTAGGAGGTATGAATGTAGATCATTTATAATTTTCTTTTCCTAATGGAAAATATCATGCAACAATACTATTTTTTCCCATCCAGATTATCACAAAAATGCAGCATCAGTGTGAACAACAACTGCCAACATCTTATACAATGGTATTATATAGAAGTTCTATGTTGAGGGAGTGAACCATGACTATACATTTAATTTGAAGTTAGAAATAGTGCCTTGGAGGATCCAGATGACCATTTTTCCCTTGCTTAGTCTGGAATCAGTTAATGTTCAAAATATTGTTTGTGGTAGTAAGCATACTGGCTGGAAATCCCATTAGTTTCATTACTTGTTTAAAAATTTTGAACAATTGCTATAGTTCGATGTTTATGTAAATTAATCAAAGTCTGGCCAATTTTCGCTGAACAATCCATTGCTACTGCGTTGTAGCATTTCTTTTTGCATTCTGGTCAGGTGAAGCAGTAAACCTTGGTGCATATTTAGCTATAATGGCCCTAGTGTCTTTTAACTCCTGAATTTATATTTTATGCGACAGCCGAAGAACTTGTAGCTTGTTAATTGAAAAGAAAAACTTATTGTTGGATGATAGAGCTTGACATTATCCTTGTGGTTGATCTCTATCGGACGAGTTTATGATTATTGAGTTAGGACAATGGCAACGTCCTTAGGTTCCATATGCATTTTATTATCAATATAATATTTTACATAATATTTCTCACTGTAACTGGAAATAAAATGATGTTCATCTAAATTACACTCCATTGGTTAACAATGGAATGATGGCCATCTTAATTACACTTCATTGGCTAACTGAAGAGTAGAATATGTAAACAATTTAAAAGTGATTATTGATGAGAGGATGAGATTTACCATTTTGTTCTTTATGTTATCTGCAAAACATAAAACACATATAGTTCAATAGTAGATATTGATTGTAAACCAAAACAAGTTCTACCTGATCTAATAAAATTGAAACTTGAATACCTATTGTAAACGCATGTGATAACAAACACTACTTATGAGAACAATTGTGTTTGACAATAGAAATCTAATTAACAATTTTGTATTTTCTTTGGATTAATACAATTGTGTCTCTTCTTCTGGTCACTAGTTTTAGTGACCCACTGGTGCTCACTAGAGCTGAAAATTTTCTAGTCCTTGCCTTTGGAGCAATTGTATGTATGTGGAAGGAAAAGCAATTATGATATCGCTATTGATTTGCCAGACCATTGTTATGTACTTTTTCAGGTCTGAAGATGTGTAACTTGTCATTTAGCTTGGTACATTCTCTTGTATACCACTTTACTTTGAATTTGTCAATATCATAAGTCCAGTAGCGATTTAAGTGTATGTCTGCATGGCAGAACTGTTTGCATGGCAGAACTACATTGGGATTGAATCATCATTTCATGTTAGCCATATACGTTTCTCTTACAATTAGATTGTAATATCTTTTGTTTCTCTTACAATATGATTGTAATATCTTTTCTTTCTCTTCTGTGGGAAATTTTGTACAGGAGTTCAAACATTGTATATAAATAGAAAAATGCAGAAAGTGACAATCAGATTTTGTACTCAGAATTATGACAAGAAAGCCTCTGCTGGGTTTGTGAGGAAAGAGAGCTTCAACACCAGTTTTGTCTCCAACTGCCAAGATGATCAGTACGCTACTAAAATGTTTACTGAAGAATTTCTGCTATTCTCTTGTAATCTATAGGCCCCCAAAGCTCCTCATAGATGAGATTTCATTCTGTAACTAAATTTTACAATTCCAATTTAATAATCCTATCGGCCTCTCTTTGTACCTTTTGGGACAATTGCTTGTTATAATATTTTGATAACCAAAAATATCGCTGTATAACCACTTTACATTAATAATCTTTATCACTCCAAAATAATCTCACATTAATTCTCCACCATATCTATTTCTAACCCAACCAAACTAAATATTAAAATAGATTTTATATTTGGTATATAATTTTATTTGGAAATCATAATTCACGTGGCTTTTGAATATATTATCCAACCCACAGATACCATGTAGCATAATCCCAAAATTAAGGCATACATTTAAGGCCCTATCACCTTAGCGCTTGAAAAACCATAATACGTTTCAAAACTTGAATCCAACATTCACGTTAATGAGTTATGGCTGATAACTAACACCATAAACCTTAATACGTGGCATGTTACAACGCATGGATAATGTGATAACAAACGGATGGAGGTATCACGTGGAATGTGATGGCGGAAGAAGAAGCGCGGAGTATGGAGCGGAGATATAGCGTAAACGTGGCATGAGGTATGCCAGTGGAGATATGGTGTAACGTAGAATGGTGGGTATATAGTTTGGTTTTTTTAATTTATATATATATATATATAGAATGCACCATATTTTTTTATTATATGGTTTATATATAGTTTTGGTTTTTATATAATGCGTTTAAATATAGATTTTAATGCAGGATAAATAAAAATCATTTTTAATGTCGCTATATATCTAAATCTCACCATGTAACCAATTGGAGATGTTACTACTATAATGAAGTTGGAGATTTGCCACTGAGCTGAACCTGTATTTTTGTCATGTGTCGAGCAATAAAACACTGGTTCATCACAAACTTCCACAAGCAATTCGTCATTCATTCGGAGGTCAAATGAGCCTGTTCAAGTTGCGTTAGGATCGTTTCTGCAAACTCTACGCAATGGCGCTACTTCTGCTTGATTCCAGTAAATATGAATTTTAGGTTATTTCTGATCCTTGATCGATTTCGGATCAAAGATCCAAGTTGTTTCTCTTCGCTTGAAAGTGTAGCCCTCATCTGGTGGGAGGCCAGAACTCAAGAATATTTGAAGAAAAGTGGTAAAATTATCTCTCCCTGGAATGATTTTATAATTTAATTAAGAAGAAAATTTTATCCATTAGCTTACATGCAAAAATAAATTATGGATTGGAAAAAATTTAGACAAGCTAAATGTCAGAGTGTTCAAAGTTACACACAAGAATTTAGAAGAAGAGCTCTAATTTTAGGTGTTGATTTGTCTTCACAAGATACTCTCCTTAAATACATTGGTGGATTACATGCTTATTTGAGACATACTATACTTATGTTTAATCCCACAAATCTAGATGAAGTATGTTTTCAAGAAACTCATTTATAATCAAGAGGAAAGAATGTTCCTCAAGAGACTAGAAAGAAACCTTTAAATATGGTGACAAAGGAAAGGGGAAGTTTAAAGGCAAAAGGAAAAAATAATGCTACTATTAAGAAAGAGGGAGATAAACTTGCCTGTAAACATTATTCGAAAGAAGTCCATAATGAAGACCATTGTTGGAAATTACATCTAGAAAGGAGACCAAATAAGTTCAATAACAAGGGGAAACAAAAGACTGTTGCTAAAACCCAAGAATATCTCGGATTTGATTCAGGTGACGAAACTAAAATAATAGCCATGGGAATGAAATATATAGCTACTAATGCAAGTACTAGTTATTCTAGTAAGCCTATTGAATCTCAAAATGATAAATAAAGAAGTCATATATTCCATATCAAGGTCATTACAAAACATACAAAGGTTGATACAATGTTTGTTAGTGGATCCCAAGTCAATCTTATCTCTGAAGCTATTGTCAAGAAACTTAATTTAGAAACTACACCTCATACTAAACCTTACCCTTTGGGTTGGGTATGTGATGATGCAAAATTACAAGTGACAAGAAAATATAAACTCAAATTCGCCATCACTGCTGATTTTATAGATGAGGTAGAGCTTGATGTTGTACCACTTGATATTTGCGGGATTGTTTTAGGGAGTCCATACTTGTATCGCCGCAAAGCCATATTCTATTGTCATGAGAAAAAATATCATATTTTTTAATATGGAGTTGAGTATATTATTAGAGCACATCACAATAGTATGAACTTATCTCTTGTTAGTGCTAGTCAGAAGAAAAGGTTTGTAAGTGGGATCGCCCAAGGGCAGTTTTGGGACTAAAAGCCCATATTTGGTCAAATTTTGTAATCCAAGTGTAAAGAATCCGCATTTTGTGGTCGTGGAGCGCGTAGATGTTAAAGAGTCATAGGTTTGTCCGCCCTTATTTTGGAAATGTAATGCCGGTTGTAAAAGATGTACCCATTGTCAGCGGACCATGGGATTGTATAAATAGATCTAAGCTCTAAGTAGTAAGGATAATCAATCAAGCAATGAAGATATGGTGTATGAGAGATAGCTTTGAAGTCGAAGTCTAAGTCTTGGGTCGTAACATAGGTAGAGGCTCTGCAGTTGAGTGTGCAGAGGCCTAGAAGTCCGCAACTGACTGTGCAGACCCTTGTAGCTGAGTGCACAGGGTGGGTCAAGTCCGTAATTGTTCGGAATTATCAATAAAGATAAGTATTCTACAATTTTTGCATCTTTATTTCCTGTTTATGCATCTGGTTATGTTGGGTATGAATTTCACTTATAATGCTTATATGATGCATAGATATATGTAATTGTGTTGGTTAACTGAACGCAAGTACAAACATATGTTTACGCGAAGCTAACTAAGATATGTTAATAAGATAAGTAAGACACTTAGCGTAGTTTGCGAGATATCACAGTTCGTTTCCCTAACAGCGAAAGTACTGTAGCCCTAGGCTAGGGCTGTGCGAAAGCCGATTGTACCCTTTCGTGAAGGTGCTGAAGGGTGGAACAAAGGGCTAAGCAACCTGCGTGCAGGCGGGCATAGCCAGGATAAACTGACATCTCAACCATCTCAAGGTCACGAAAACTTGGTTCCAGCATCCCCCCATACTGCTTCGGGTGAGACTTCAGTCCGCGCTCCACGAGCTGATGCCAAAAGGGCTAGTAGTTTAGGGATTTTTTTGGATAACTAGCGCTGAACCTGGGCCAGGCCCCCTCAAGCCAACAAAATCCTAGTAGGAATTTTGTGTTGTTGCTGATTAAAGCTAAATATACTACTAAATTTGGACCTTTTAAAAGATGTGATACTAAGATCAAGCATGAATTGGTTGAAGTTGTTAACACTTATGACAAGATGTTTCAGGAACCTGAAGGGTTACCAATGAAAAGAGGAATCCAACATGAGATTCACTTGCAGCAGGATGTACCACTTCCAAATATTGGCATGTATAGAATGTCAATTTTGGAGAATGCAGAGATCAAAAAGCAAATTCAAGAGTTGCTTAAAAAAGGGGTCATCGGGCCTAGCACATCTCCTTGCGGGTCTCCTATTTTCTTCGTTCCAAAGAAATATGGTACATGGTGCATGTGTGTGTATTTCTGAGCTTTAAACAAGATCTCAGTAAAAAATCAATATCCTCTTCCTTGCATTGATTATTTGCTAGATAAATTTATGGAAGTTGTTTACTTTACTAAGTTATATTTGAGAAGTAGTTATCACTAGATAAATGTTACTGAAGATGATATTTGGAAAACTACTTTCAAGACAAAACAAGGTTTATTTGAATGGTTGGTTATGTCGTTTGGGATTTGTAATGCACCTACCACATTCATGAGAATTATGAATGATGTATTACAACCATTCCTTTATGATTTTCTTATAGTCTACTTAGATGATATTTTGTTTTTTAGTAAGACTCATGAAGAGCATGTCAAGCATGTGAAGGAATTTCTAGATGTCTTGAAAAATGAGAAGTTGTATTTGAAGATGTCTAAATGTGAATTTTGGAAAACCTCTTTAGTTTATTTCAGTCATATTGTAGCAGAGGGTGAATTGAAGATTGATCCCTCAAAAGTTGATGTCATTGTAAATTGGCCTAAACCCAACAATGTAACATAAGTTAGGAGCTTTTTGGGAGCAACCCAATATTGGAGAAAATTTATCGCTAACTTCTTATTCATTGCAGAACCATTACATGCTTTGATAAGTGTGAAACAAGCCATTCAGTGGGGAGGCAAGAAACATAAACCCTTCAACACTTTGAAAGAGAAAATAAGTACAATACCAGTTCTAGCACTTCCAGATCTTAAGCATCCATTTGAATTGAATCTGATGCAAGCGAATATGCTATTGGAGTAGTTTTGATGCAACATGGTAAGCTAGTATGTTATCATTCTAAAATCATTACTAATGAAGTAATTAACTAACCAACTTATGATAAAGAGTTATATGATTTGGTACAAAGTGTGAAGAACTGAAAGCATTATTTGATGGGTAAAGAAACGATTCGTCATATTTACCATCAACCTTTGTAATATTTACAATCGCAAATGAAGATACAAAAAGCTAGACATTTCAGGTGGATGGGATTCCTACAACAAATTCATTTGGTAATCAGGTATAAGAAATGTATATACAACAAACTTGCAGATATGTTGTTATCACTCAGGGCCCTGGCTGCAGGGAAAAACCCTAAGGTAACCTTAGAACCTCTTTTAGGTTGAAGCTGACCCTTCAACCCAAAGAGGGATCTCTCTGTAAAACTCAACTACCCTATGGTCACTATAGTAGAAGGTTTTCTGCAATTTAGTTCAGGTGGCCAGATTTAGGTTTACGGATAAATTGGTTGGGTGATCTTCAAAGCCTACCATTGGGCATGGAGTCCAACTATACAAAACATGAAAGTCACAAGTCCTTTGATTGTTTGGGATATTTTGTTAGGGTCCAACCATAACCCCTTTATTTATGTAATAAACCCAATAGGGTCGAGTCATAGTCATAGTTAGTTAAAGAGTCAATAAAGCTCATATTAATAATTGTAGATGGTTGACCCACATTTAAGAAATGGACCAAAATTAGTTGCAAACGGGCCATAATTAATAAATAAAGTTGTTAGCCCATGTTATGCAAAGGACCACTAGTCGTTAGGTTGTTGAAGGCCATTTAGCTATAAATAGTCATAGTTAGGAGGCAAAGATCATCGTTTTTTATTTTGTAATTGAGCTCTGCTCTATTGGAGGTTGCCCCCTCGAAGAGGCAAGTGAACGTTGCTTTTATCTCTTAATAATAAAATACTTGTTGTTTTTCTCACTTTATTATGTGTTCTAGGTTGTATTTCTTCGCATATTGGGTATTCTGGAATTTCTCGCAAGTCAAGAGCATAACAAGTGGTATCAGATCACTTTCCAGGGTCGGTGGTACTTCCATTTTTGTAGAAATTGTTTTAGGCTAGAAACATGTTCCGGCGTCTTTAAACCACAGGATCTGTCATTGAGCGCATAAACCTGCGGATTTGGGGAGGCATGCATGTAGGAAATACAAGAGGTGGTCACGCTTGTTGGACTCCCTGGTAACCCCTGTGGGTACCCCTTCGAGTAGTAGCGCATTAGACAGAACCGCGCACAGACTGCACTTCCACGTACCCTCTAGGTATATCGGAAACCCCCTAGGCTCACATGAAACCTTACTCAGCTATAGCGAGGCAGGGTGACGTTTTTCAAAGGACCACGAGGTAAGTACGTAAAATATTTGAATACTTGGATTAAAATGTTGTTGTGCGAAAAACGAGTTATGCAACTACCTTGATGTTTGAGACTACGTGAAGTGGAAAAAGTTATAGAAACGAAGGAAATAAGGGTCCAGAGTATAGCCCCTTGATTTCACCTCCGTGAAGAGATGAAGAAGGAATAGTGAAGGTTTCTCCGCGAAGTGCTATTCAGTTGATAAGACAAGGATTCTTGTGAATACCACCTCAGCCCACACTACCTCCATCTTCACCGCTGTTACCTCCACCTCCATTGCGATTCAGTATGGAAAACACAATGAAGTTTCCTTTGTTCAAAGGCCTGGGAAACGAGGATCTAGACCAATTCTGGTTCATTGTGAGGGCTATATGGGAAGCTCAAGGTGTTACAGATGATCATATAAATAAGGTGACACTGGTTAGTGCTCTGTAAGATCGCGCACTAACCTGTCGGTCTTGTTAGCCTGTCACCTAGATCAAAAATGCTTTTACTATGTTTTTCGAGGTTTTCAAAATCAAAATTTTCTATTACTAGGTTTACACAACAAATTTGGTCATTGTATGGTCAGCCTAAAGATGAAGCCATTGTTTGAAAATTCACTCATGCTGGTTACCTATCACACTTTATGAAGGTGTCATAATGAAAATGGGTCAGTCATCATCATCATTCCATTAGGTCTTAGGTCATCCATTAGGTCACTAGGGTTTCCAAGGTCCATCATTTCCATGAATAAAACCAGCAATGAGTAAAACATGGCAAAGCAACTTTTGGAGAATTGATTTTGATTTTTCACACACTCCTCATACTCTCATGATATCAAAGGTTCTAGAAAAAGAAGCTCTAGCACTCAAGAAAGCAAAGGACATCTCAGGATTGCAATGGTAAAGGTAAAATTTGTCTTCATAAAGTGCAAATCAGTTTCTAAAGGAGGGTGGGTCCCATTTATTTTTGAAAAAGTGAGGAAATTTTCCCTATATAAACTCAAAAATCCCCATAACTCCATTCATATCCTATTCACTCTTTATCATCAATCTCTCTCGCTCAAAAAAGCAAAAAACTTGTCTTCCTAGGAGAAATTAGCAAACATTTGAAGGCGTTATGCGTAGAAGCACCGCTATGTGCTTAGGAGATAGGCACTGTGCATAGAAGCACTATGTTGCGCTTTGGCGCTGTGCGTAGGAACACTGTGCTGCGCGAAGGATAGAGTGCCCTGAAATTCATCAAAACTCTCCCAGACTTCAATTTTTCACTTGCAAGCTTGATTCTACTGACTTCTAAGCTAAGGAACAAGTAAGTACACCATCACCCTCTATCTTTTGCTTTCCCAATTTTATCTCATATCAAAGATTCTTTAAGTTAGGGTTTATAGCAAATTTTGCATGGGAAATGTTAGGGTAAAAATGGCCATCATTATTTTTTATTTCCAAAACATGTAAAATGATATCCTACTCCTGCATACATGTTTAATGAGCCATTTTGACCATTTTACCCACCTCAAAACAAAGTTTAAACACTCAAAATGCAAAACCTTAGCTCATTCCTAGAGGGATTTTGGAAAATTTCATCATAAACCCTCTTGTTTCCACCTACAAGCAAAGAATATTTCCACTATTTCTCCACTCATTTTCATCAGCTTTCAAAGTCATTTCACCTTTCCCAAGACCCATTCCATCATTTTGTCAAAATCACCTACATATCACTTCATTTCCATTCACACCTCACATCTTATTTTTGCTTCCTGCTGCTAGGGCTTTGTGTCATCATGGAGGAAAAATCTTCGCCAGAAAGAAAGAGATAACACAAAGGAGGGAGGATCCTCAGATATGAACCATCAGACTGCAACACAATCAACGCCTATCCTTTCATCAAACAATGCTTTGAGGATGTCCACTGCTTGGGATTTTGCAAAAGGGTGAGCGAGATAGGATTTCATGAGCAACTAACAGATTGGGTAGCAACACAACTGAAAGGAGAGACTACTACCATTGCTGGTATTGAGTTCAGTTTCTTAGTGGCCTCCATCTAAATAGAAATTGGGTTATTAGACAATGGCGAATATTGGTTCAAAGGAATGAACCTAGATCTTGAAAACTACAAACCTTTCTTAAAGACGCCATACAGAGATACACATACTCACCTCTTGCCTTTCAGATATTTATTGGAGAAATAAGCCCCTTTAATGAAATTTGTCATGAGTTTCTTCACTTGTGAAGGTAGATTCTCCAGGTTGTATTCCTATCATATTCACCTCCTTATGCATTTCACATCTCAAAAGCCACTCAACATGTGTAATTATCTATTTAGGATCATTTCCAAAATGTCTGAAAAGATACAATTAAAGGACAAAGAGCACTCCCCAAGCTTGTTCCATCATAGTCGCATCAAAACCATTGTCCTTAACCAACTGGCAGAGAGAGGTATGGCTTGGGAAGCCTTTTTGGAAGCAGCCTTGAAATGGCATGAGGAAAATGCATCATCTCAGTCTCCAAGTGCACCAAAAAAACAAGCAGAGGTGGGGTCATCTATAAAAACAATGGAGAAGACTCAGCTATCCAAATCTGAGGTGATTAAAGTGTATAAGAAAGGGCAGAGGCTTGTGTTTTCTTCTCATAAAGAGAAAGGGGCCAAGCCTTCTTCATCAACAAAGCAAGAATTGACAACAAAGGATAAAGACAGAGTTGAACATGAGTTTTAACTAATTGGTCCAGAGATTGAGGATTAGAACATAAACATGAGACATACTATCAGGGACAAGGAATACCAAATCAAGGAGGTGGTGATCAATTTGGAAAGGGAAAGGTATGTTATATCATTCCTTGAATAGGAAAACAATCAACTCAAAGCAAAGGAGTTGATACTAGAAAAGGAAAAAGCTAAGCTAATGTAGCAAGTCGGCCAAGGTAAGGAGATCATGACATCAAGTGAGCCTAAAGCATCAAAGGTGAGAGGAAAAAGGAAAAGAAAAAGAACAAGAGGCCTCAAGAAACTTTGCAAGAGGAACAAGAACAAATTATGCTTAATGAGGATATTGACCTAGAAGATAGGATCGCCCTAAAGGTTCATCAAGATAAAGAATATTGGCTTAATAGGGTGAATAAACACTTGGAGAAGCTCCTTGAGAAGGAAAATAGAGACAATCAATTGCTCAGGCACATGGCACATCACTATCAAGCTCAAAACATGATCGCCAATGTCAAGGTAAAACAACTTGAAAACAAGCTCAAGGAGGCAAAAAAAGACCAAAAGGATGAGGGAAACTTGGAGATTCTTACTGAAGCATCCATGAAGCTATAAAAAACCTATTTTTACACCTTCCCTCCAATTTTGAGCAAATTATGAGCATTTTGAGTTTTTTGACAAATTTTGGTCTAAGTTCAGAAATTCAGTGGCTCTAAAAGCGTAGCGCCTTGGCGCTGGGATTTTTCCTCAGGTCTCCATTTGAGGAAAGGTATAGATTTTTGGAAAGGTCTTCCCATCCTCTAAAAACCCATTTTCCCAGATTTTGTAGAGGTGGCTTAGTTTTGGAGAAAAATGCAAGAAAGTGGCAAAAGACTAGCATTCTGGACCATTTTTTGACAGGTGCTACGCTTCTGGAGTGACCTTGGGAGAATGGATTGTTGAAGGTCTTCCCTTGCTCCAAATTCAGAAATTGAAACTGTTACGGAAATTAGACTTGAAGGGCTAGCTGACCGTTCTCTCCGATTTTCATTTGGATCCTTGGGAGGCACCTTAAAATCAGCTCAATGTTGGTGCTGCGCTTCTGCACTTTCTGTGTTTTTATTTGGAAAATCTCACTGAGTAAAATTTCTAGTTTCTAGTCTGACTTGGTCAAAGTCAAGATTCTCTATGTAATGGCACTAGTTATGAGGCTAGATGATGTAGGCACTAATAAATGTACATCATATGTTTTTTTTTTTAGGCCTCATAAAAGAAACAAACTCCTAAACAAACTCTTCATGAAGTTTTTGAGTTTCACCTTCTCACTATCACCTATTAGTTGAGAGAATCTTGGAGTCAGTTCGTCCACCAAGGAATTCGAGTCCTGCAGGTGGGAAAGTGGTCTAGAAGAGTCTATATGTATCATTTCTCCTCAAGAGAAGAGGGTTGAACTTTTTGTGAAGGAGGCTTGCATTGTAACCATCTTTCAGCTAATATAGAGACAGGTTGCAGCTATTTTCAAGGAACTCTAGCCCAGTGAGTTCATGGTGCTTGTACTTAATTTTTTTGTTTTCTCATGGTCTACACATATTTATCTAAATTATATCTCTTCTTTCTATGAATGCCTAGTGATAAAATACTAAGAATTCTTGTTTTTCAAGCACTGTTATCTGGCTTTCATAGATATGTGTTTTGTCTTCCTAAGCTAATGAAATCATGTTTATTTATGCTCATTAGTTTCTTCCACACTATATCCTCTATACTACACTGAAAAATACTCGAATTACACCATGGCTTATGATATCTAGCTCCTTCTTATGTTTGCTCCTGCATTCCCACAACCTAGACCTACTTGTGGCTCCAAACCCTAAGTTCAACAAATCCTTAAAAAAACCAATTTTTCATAAACAAACAAACAAATATTCTTTTTTGTGTAAATCAGATAGTTATATTATATAACAGGATAAAGTACAAAAATTCTGCTAATGCAGATGGACATCTGTGATAGATTACCTAACAGTGTAGAGCAAACTGAACTACCAATGGCACACCACGCAGGGCGGCAGTAACCAACATTATTCCCAAAGACCCTAAGGGTCGTTACATAGTTAACCGAAACCGAGACATAGTGAAAACTAGAGAAGGCCAAAAAGACCAGAAGACTTAGAACAGAGGACATAAAGCAGAGGCCGAGTTTAGAGGTGCTTGCCCATCCGAATGATGGCATCGAGGCCCATTTGAGCAGCATGGGAAGTAGCTCTGGCTTGCATGTCACTGAGAATGTTGTCGTCCTGCTCCGGAGCATTTGCGTTCGAAGTTTGAGTAGAAGAGGGTCCCTGGTTGATGGTATCTTTAAGCAATCTGCAGAGGAGAGTGAGCTTACGGTTCACGACTTGAATGGCGTCCTGGACTCTGGTTATGCGGCCGTCCAGAGAGTTGTTGTAATCCATGATTTTAGCCATTTGCGCGTCAGTCAAGTTCACTTCTGTGATGATCTTTGGCTTCTCCTTTTCCATAGCTTCCAACGCTTTGGCTATCAGTGTTTTGGTCCGCCAGCTTTCCGCTCTTGTGCGCACGTACTGTGTAGCCCTTTTGGCAGGGGTTCCTGGATCATGCAGCCAGTTAACCTCTGCCGCGATCTCCTCCTCAGTTCGACCTTATTCTTCCTGTTTCACCTTGTTCTCCAGTTCCTCCACTTTGCGCTTATACTTGGTCATGGCTCTAGTTTCGTACCCTTTCTTTGCTTCATGCAAGTCCTGAATTGCTGCTGCGCTGCGGCTTCCACTCCCATCCATGACTTCCCTGTTGTGCTTGCCCTCACTACACCGATTACCTATGGCAATATTGTTATCACCCCTTACAAGAGCTGAAGTGATTTGAATTGGGTTGCGATGTCTTGCTTTATAGCGTTTGCGATTGAGAAATTGCCTGCCGGTAATGGCTGTCCCATTTGAGCTTCGGGTACTGCTGCCATAATTAGAAAATCGGTTCGCACAGATGAGACCAAGGTAGGCAGAAACCAAGAGGAGGTGGCTGCTCATGCTTTGATTGCCTTGGTGCCAAGTAAACTGTACGAGGGAAGGATTGTGACGGTGATTGGAAGTTGAGGAGGTACTCTGTGTATTAGCCTGCTGATTTCCTCTGCTCCGAATGTCCAAATCCTTATCTGCATTAAGGTTTGTATTAAATGTGCTGGGTGCTTTACCACGCCTAATCCTACCCGAGGTGACGGATTGGCTGGTACTACTACTGTCCTTTCGATCACCTGAACCGTAATTATCAATGCCTGTTCTGACCTGCCGCCGCCGGGTAGTGCCCTGTCCTTTACACCCTGTCATACCATCACTGAGGTTATGATTAGTGCTGATGCCGATGTGTTCCATCTCCCGGTGCCTGGTGCTAAGGCCGTCATCCCTTATGAGGAGTCGACGTGGAAATTGTCTTTTTCCGCCAGCTGTTCGCATTTCACCTTGAGAGTGGGGCAGTTCACGTCCTGCCAACAACTGTTAGTGATGAGGTGCAGGGTGTCAGCTCCGTGGTTTGCCAGGAAATCGGCGATACCATTTGCCTTTCTCCTGATAGATTGGAAAACGGTGCCTTTTAGATCTCCTATCAATTCTGCTATGCTTTCGGTTGCCTTCGCCAATCTCCAATGCTTGGTGACTTTGCTGGTTTGAGTTCCTGCTTGGATGCGCTTAGCTGCTGAGATTGCTAAGGAGGAGTCTCCCTCTACTATGAAATTGCCCTGTCTGCGGGACCTGAGGATCCTTAAACCTTGCTCCATTGCTGCAAATTCCGCTTCATTGTTCGTACATTCCCCCAACGATCTGCAGAAAATGTGGATTATGTCTCCTTTGTGGTTACGTATGACTCCACCGATACCTGCAATGCCCGGGTTCCCCCTCAAAGCGCCATCAAAGTTCAGCTTGAGACAGGCTTCAGGAGGTGGTTGCCAACTGTGGATTTGAGATGAGGTGGGGGCGTTGTGACCTCCGGGGAGGCAACTGCTGAAGGCTTCCAGTTGAAAAGTCTTTAAGATACGTAAATCTTTTCCCGTCGGTTTATCTGTTGGATCGAATTTGCATTTTGTCTGAACCAGCTGTCTGACATTGATTAAAATAGATTCTTTGGCACATTCAATACTTCGAGTTTCTTGTGTAAAGACCCGTCTGTTCCTTTCTTTCCATATGGTCCATGTAACAAAACCTGGGATACATTTCCAAATGCTGCTTACACTGTTCATGCGAGAGAAATGTTTCCTCCAGTTGATAATCGTCTCCTGAATGGATTCCCTGTTTCTATCTGTGTCTTCCAAGATAGCTTCCATCCAAAGCAATAGCTGTGACGCCCATTCACAGGAGTTGAAGAGGTGATTCATCGTTTCCTCCTCCTGTAGACACATGAGGCATTTTGAAGGTCCCTGAAATCCTTTTTTCCTTAAGTTCTCCCAAGTTAGAGTTTTCTTCTGCATAAGAAGCCAGAGGAAGGTACGAATTTTTGGCCATTGAAAGTTATCCCAAACTTTATCGGCCCAAGGAACTATGTCAGGATACTCTACCTGTTCGATAACGCTTCTTGCTTCTTTGAGCGAGAATTCCCCATTGCCTTTCGGTCCCCACCTGAGCTTGTCATCCTCAGCCGCAATTCTAATCTTCCTTTTGTGAATTCGTTGGTTTAGATCCTGGATAACATGTTGAGGCATACCATACTGGTCTAGATTGAAAGTTTTCCATTCTCTCCACTCCGGGTCTTCACTGGAAGAGTTCCAGTATTGGTTGACTCTGTTTTGGCCCTCGGATTGGTAGGCTAACATTAGGGGTAGGAGAGCAGGAGACTCTAATTTAGGGGTTTGCTGCCAAGCATCTTCCCAGAAGAGAGCTTGAGTACCATTGCAAATTTCCCAGAAGCAGTAATCCTGGATAATGCTTCTGTTAGCTTGGGCGTGATTCCAAATGGGGGATCCATTGGGGTTATCCTGCGATCTTATGAGTTCCAGATTACTACTGGTCGGCCTGTACTTCTCCTTCCAGTGATTAGCCCATGGGAGTTTAGTGCTTGTTATCCATTTCCACCAGATTTTGGCCCCACAAACTCCGTTGGTGATAGCAGGATCAACCAAATTTAGGCCTCCCCTGTTCTTTGGTCTGTAGAGTTTTTTCCAGGCCACCAGCGACCATTTCTTCTTTTCACTATTACCACTCCAAAGGAAGGCACGTTGAATGCATCTTATTTGATCTAGGACTCCCTTTGGAGCGGGAAGGATAGAAAGCATGTACTGTGGAATAGCTTGGAGGATAGCTTTTGTGAGCACCAATCTGCCTGCAAAATTTAGAGCTCTGTTAGTCCAGTGTTTGCATCTCCTTTCCATGTTGGCCAGGATTTTCTCCCAATGAGCCTTCTGCCAAGGTTTGAGGGTAAGGGGGGCACCAAGATATCTGGAGGGTAAGGAGCCTATTCTGAACCCCAACAGTCTGGAGAGATGAGATTGAACAGCGAGATGAGTATTGAAAAAAAAGATGGTAGATTTGGAGAAGTTAATCTCCATACCCGAGGCTTTGCTGAAGAGGTGGAGAATGTCCTTGTACGCAGTAGCTTCTTTTACTATGGGGGTGCCATGAAGCATTGTGTCATCCACGAATTGCTGGTGCGTGGTGGCCGGGCAGGACCTGATGGGCTATAAACCTCTGATCTAGCCTTCATCTTTTTTCTTGATAATTAATCTGCTTAGGCCTTCCATAAGAATGACAAACAGGAAGGGGGAGAGAGGATCCCCTTGCCTTATGCCTCTTGTAGGCCTGAAGGGCTTAGAGGGAGTGCCATTGACTAGAATCGAATGTCTTGTTGATTTGATAAGCTCTAAAACCCATTTGATCCAGGGCTTACTGAAGCCAAAAGCTTTTAAAATAGCTTCTAGGTAAGTCCAACTTACTTTATCATATGCTTTGGACAGGTCCAACTGCATGAGCATACCAGGTACTTTCCTTGAATGGAGAGAATGTATCATTTCCTGGGCGAGAAAAATGTTGTCCAGAATCTGCCTCCCTTCCACATAACCGGATTGTTCCTGAGAGATAATGCCCGGGAGTATCATCTTGAGCCTGTTGGCGATGACTTTAGATATGATTTTGTAAATAACATTGCAGAGGGCAATTGGTCGGAATTTTTCCGGGGTATTGGCTTCCTCTACTTTGGGTACAAGAGCTATAATGGTTGAATTTAAAGATTTAAGGATAGTTTTAGATCTTCTCGAGTCCTCCACAATTTCCCAAATATCGTACTTGACAATTTCCCAGCATGCTTTGTAGAAATTGATGGTGAATCCATCTGGACCCGGTGCTTTGTCATTAGGCATGCTCCTAACTGCCTCCTCCACCTCTTCCATAGTGATCTTTTTCCTTAGGGACCAGTTCTGCTCCTCTGTGATTAAGCGGGGAATGGCATTAGTTATTTCCTGGATGGCTGCCTCCCTGTTGACATTTGGTTCCTGTGCAATGTTACTGAAGTGATTTGAAAGTAGCACCGAAATATCGTTGTGATTTCTGAGGATTCCTCCTTCATTGTTCTTCAGTTCAAGGATCTTGTTGGCATTCCTGTAATCTATTGCCGACCTGTGAAAAAATTTTGTATTTTGCTCTCCTTCCTTTAACCATAGCACCCGTGATTTCTGTTTCCATAATGTTTCTTCCTGCTTGCATCGGGTGTGCCATTGCTGAGTTAACTCTTTCTCTTGTTCACTGGAGTTCTCATCTCTCCTGCCTGCTATCCCTTCTTGGTGAATTTGTTCCAGTTTTTGCTCTATGGTTGCTTTTTCCTGAAAGATGTTCCCAAAAACTGTATGGTTCCAATCTTTTAATTTCAGTTTTACATTTTTGAGACGATTTTGCAAGTTAAACATCTTGGTTCCTTCTTCAACTAAGGGCTCCGCCCACCATTTTTCCACCATGGTGAGAAAGTTGGGGTGATCAATCCAGAACTTCTCGAATCTGAAGGGTTTGTTCCTGGGGGGTCCTGGAACTTCGATGACAAGGGAGATCGGCCAGTGGTCGGATCCTCCACTGGCAAGAATGCTTGACTCCAGGTTTCTTCCATCTAGTAAAAGATTCTCTGAAACGAGAAAGCGGTCTAGTCTTGAGGAGATTAAATGTTCTCCACCCCTCCTATTGTTCCAGGTAAAGCTACCTTGCTTTGGGTATACATCTACTAAATTTGCATTGTCTATGAATTCTTTAAATTGTTCCCCATCACGATTGAGCTTTCAGAGCCCCCCTTTTTTCTCCATGAGGGAGGTGATCATATTGAAATCTCCTCCCAAGATACAATTTGCTCTAGGGTGTCTTTCCATAAGTTTCTTCAAGGAGTCTAGGAAAACAAGTTTATCATCTAACCTCTGAGGACTGTAAATATTGATGCAGAGGAAAGAGTAAGAATTACCTATAAGAAGCATCTCCATGGCCAGGTAGTTCTTGCTTGCTTCTGCTGCGACTAGCTGGTATCTCCTGGTATCCCAGAAGGTTGCTAAGCCTCCTTCGCGTCCTTTGCTCTCTATTTCTAAAACCTCAAAGTTTCTGCCTAGTTTGAGTCGTATTTTTTCAGTGAGGACTTTGTTGCACTTTGTCTCTTGTAAAAACAACATATTAGGATTATTTTTCTCCATCTGTCTTTTTAGCAGTCTTTGTTTGCTTTGACTGTTCATACCTCTTGCGTTCCAGGAAATTATTTTCATGATTAAACAGATTTAAAGAAGGATGGGTACTCACTTAATTGCTTGATCTGTCCAGCATTGAGCAATATCTCCCCCAGGTCCTGCAAGTGTTCTCCATTTGATTTGCGTCCTCTTCGTCGTTTATTTGCTGAACCAGAGATTTTGCCTAGGGCTGTTCTGTGTTGATTCTTGCCTCCTTTAAAGACACCGAGTTTGTGCTTCTGTTTTTCCATGATATCTTTTTGCCTTGCTATGAAGAGGTCCGTGACTCTTCTTATTTCTTCCTCCGACACTTTTTCAATCCCTTCGGTTCTCCATCTATCCGCCAGAGCTGATAAATCTAACCCTTCCATGTCAAGTGTTTCATCTAATTCCTGATCTTCACTCCCCACTTCACTAGTTACCATGTCTGTTTCGTAATCCGATTCCTCTGTTCTGTCTTGCATCTGGACTTCACCGCTGGGCATCCCGGTTTCTTTGCCTTCCGCTCGGGGTTGTTCCTGTTCTACTAGCTCTGTGTCTCTGTCGGTTGTGTTCTTTTTTTCCTCTGAGTCAGTCTCCTGGTCCAGATATTCAAAGGGATTGTTGAAGAGGTTTTTCCTTGTGTCTCCTTTGGTACTCCTTCTTCTATTGGCCCTCTGCCTGTGCTTTGGTTTGATGAAGTCGTTTTTAGCTTTGTTGTTCTGGGTTTTGTCTTCTTCTGCTTCCTTCTGGTTCAGAGGGCAGTCTCGCATCAGATGCCCATGTTCATGGCACTTTCGACACCTGAAGGGTATGTGCTCATAATCTAATGCTTGGAAGTATTCCTCGTCCCTGTACTCCAGCCAAACTCCTTCATGAAGCGCTCCGGAGACATCCATTTCAACACAAATTCTTGCACAGGAAGTGTATCTTTTTTGCAGGGTGGCTTCTGAGGCTTTGACAAACTTCCCAAGCTTGTTTCCTATCTGCTCCAGGGCGCTCAACCCCCAGTAGTCAATCGGGAGAGAAAAGAGTTTTATCCAAACTGGAACGCAGGTGAAAGATTCTTTTTCCGGGGCAAAGTTTGGCTGCCAGGGTCTCATGTATAACCCTGCTGAGGCTAGAAAATATGGGCCTCCCTCGAAAACCCGATCTTTGTCTTCAATGCTTGTGAAAACTACCGTGAAGAAACCTCTTGCTCCTAGATGTAACTGCACATCTCCTTTGGGTTTCCACACCTGCCTTATCCATTGGCAGAGAGTCCTCTCCGTTGGCCAGATTCCCATGAATCTGCAGATGATGGCCTATTCAGCCATGTGTTCCCTATAGGTTTGTATATCCGGGTCAGAGATAATCACCCGAAGGTTTTCAGTTTTCTTTGGCTTACATGTGCTACTAGTTGCCCGAGTCTTGTTGGGGTTAACGCTGGTCTCCCCCTCCTTTTCCGATTGCCTTTTGTTGCTGTCGTCTTGTTCTTTGTCTGTTTGTGGGTCCGCTTCCTTCTCTCCCGTGGGCTGATTTTTCTCCGTAGTGTTCTCTTGATTGCTGCTCTTGTTCTGTTCTGCTGAAGTTCTGACTTCTGCAGAGAAGGCAGTCTTGTCAGACAACATTGTTGTCTTCTCCTTCTTATTTCTACTGTTCATCCTTGAACTATTCTGACCTTCTATTCTGACTCCTTCCTTCATGCTCTGCAGTCGTTTTTGCAAGATGACTTGTTTGAAGGTAGGGGTCCCACTGGACCCCTCTGCCCCCATCCAATCTGACAGCAGAAGCCCCTTTCGAGACAGTGCTACCAGACTTGATCTGTGGAGCTTCAGGCCTGAAACAAAGCTGCCGGATTCGATCTGTGGTTCGCCAGGCTTGAAACCCTAGTTCAAACTCCGAACTTTTTTTGCTCTTACTAGTGATTACCTCCCTTATTTGCTATTTCTAAACAAACAAATATTCATATCTAGTCTAAAATCCATTTTCCTTAAAGTCACATCACTGATAAGAGACTTAGAGAGATCCCTCTCATGCTCAGTAGGGATAGCTACTGAGCTAAAGTGGTTTGAGGTTACCCTTCTCGATTTCCTTTTCAGCCTAGGAGATTGTAAGGACTAACATTTTGTGGCGCCATTGCCGGGGAACGACTGTTAAATTATTCCTGGGAAATATCTAAGAGCTTTCAAAGAAGTGGTTCTGTACCTCTCAGTTTCCAGTATTCGAAGTTAGGTTGAATTCATAAATCTCATGAGTTTAGGGTGTATAAATTTTGGCTTCCAAAAGGTATACCAGGTCAAACCCTGATCCAAATCCATCCTTTATTGTTGAAGATCTAGAAATACTACTCAGAAAACTTAGACTACCCATCAGTAAAACGTAAAATTAAAAGAACAACTTCTCTTCCTAAACACCTGTTTGCCTTTGAGCAAATTCATTTTCAAGAGTAGATAGAATTATCACTTACAAGGTCCAAGTCTGACTCCTGTATCTCTGTTATAAAATTAGAACCTTTAAAGGTAGAAACTCACTATATCTCTTCAGAACCCTTGTCTGCTAAAACTAATCATGAACTGTGGTTAAATTTTGATAAGCTTCAAAGCCTTGCTGACCAACTCCAGATCATTGCTGAAAAAGATTTTGTTCAATATCAAACGGAATACCTAGCCACAACTTCATCCTCTGTTTCACCTCCAAGCACATCTACCACATCTCCCAAAGATTTAGTTTCATCATCCTTCCTACCTCCCCCATTCATTCCATCTTTGCCTCCACAACCCATTTTAGTAGTTCCATCATCCTCATCAACATCTCCACCTTTACTTACAAAATTTGTTGTAACACCTTCACTATCTCCAACAGTCATGGCAAGATTTGCGCCTCTTTTACTTCCTGCTCAACTTGCTGCTTTGCCTCAGAACTATGGTCAAAGACTCCTTTTGTTTTATGGAAGTGCAGAAATTACAGCTTAGCAGCATGTTGACAAGTTAATAGACTTCATTGATTTAGAAGAAATTGATGAGGAGAATGCCAAAATAAGGATTATAGCTTAGAGTTTCTCAGGAGATGTTAAGAAATGGTTTCGAAGTATGGCTGCTAATTCTATTAACAACTCTCAAAGATTGATTGAATTATTCTTAGCTCGTTGGCAAGAGAATAAAATTCCATTACAGATATTGGCTGAGTATAATTCAATGAAAAGGAACCCAAATGCAACAGTTCAAGAATTCACATCAGATTTAATACAATGTACAATTCTATACCTGATGATATGAAGCCTCTTCCTGGTTTGGATCTTCTTCATTATCCTAATGCTTTCAATCCGGACATGGCCTACCATCTTAGAGAAAGAGACCCCACTACTCTTGAAGAGATGCAATGTAATGCAATCAGTATTGAAGCCAATTTGCTCATTAAGAAGTCAAAATTAAAGCGAGAGAGAGTAGAGAAGAGAGTTGTCTTCAAAGAAGAGCCTGCATCATCTTTTGATGCAAAGCTTGACAATCTGATAAAAACTATGGAGAGGATGATGGATAGAATATCCATAACTGATCGACAAGCTGAACCTTCAGTGAGGAATCCTAACTTTCATGGACAACAACAAAAATAGTTCAGAAATTGACAGAAAGAGCAGTGAAACCAAGATCCTCAAGGTCAAGTAAGAGCTCCATTCCAACAAAATTACATTGAAGGTTAGGAAGAAGATGAAGAAGAAATTATAGAAGCAAATCACTTCTTTCAAGAAGATGAACTACCTACTTTCCTAACAGAGGAAGATCAGTTTTCCGAAGACTCTCTCATACCAAATGATCAACAATTTGTGTTTGCAAGCGAAGATCTGTGGGCTGATAGGACTGAAGAGTACCAAAGAGGATATCAGAATGCCCTCAGTCATCTCCAAAAGCAGTACAATCTGAGGAATA
>APFE031571018.1:0-10973 GCA_000404065.3 Pinus taeda
ATAAATTGTCTTGAAGGTACCTGCATCATTCGACACAAAGCTATTCAGCACAATCGTTAACAAAAAACATCACAACTGCACAATATGAACGGTGCATCAAAATTGGCATTCACACGTCTAAGGTCTTTTTGGCATATCTGGTGTGGGTATAAAAGGTTTCCATTAAATCTCGTAAGCCTTTTTAACTATTATAAATAAACCACTAAAGTAAAACAAACAAATCAGTTATAAAAACTGAAAAGAAAGCTTGAAAAAAGATTGACATTTTCTAAAAGGAAAACACTAGAACACACTTCAAAATACTTTTCCTAAAATACTTCTTCAACCTGGCATCAAATTTGAAGGGCATGGTCATATTTCAATATGAAGTCATACTATATTTTCAACCCTTCTATGTTGGCAAGTTAAAACTAATGTTCCACCAAGACTCCGGGATAGGGAGATGCATGTCTGGGGTGATGCACAGGGGGGGCGTGTGAGAGTACCCTCAAATTTTAGGTAAAATTAGGGGGCAGGGGGATATGGGGGTATATAATTTTTTAATCTATTATTATATATATATATATTTCAATAATGAAAGCATAAATACATTGATCCGTACATGATTGAATTAAATAATGAAATACACTGATCCATACTCATCATTCATACTAATACATACATCATTCATTCATACACCACGAGATTCAATAATGAACTAGATTGATCCATATTCATCATTCATTATTCAACATTCTAGAATCTAAATTGATTTAAAAATTAAATTCATCATTCATCATTCTAGATTCTAAATTGATTTAAAATTTAAATTCGTGATTCTAGAATCTAATTAGTACTAACCAAAATAGACTATAGTAGATACTTAAGCCTGAAGATTGGAATAGTAAATTGATATAACTCAAACTAAAAAAAAGTAAAGAGTGAAAGTCAAAGAATCAGTCTAAGGTCATCCATATCTAAAGTCAAGACTTGAAAGTTAAAACTGACGATTAAAAATGGCCAATGAGCATTTTAGGAGTGCCATGGAGGAGGAGGTGCAACAGTTAACTGGTAAGTCAAATAGTGCTGCGCAGCAAGCTGAGTAGACATAAGCTTGGTAACTCGAATGAGTGAGTTAGAGATTGCAAATTAGTTTAGGTTTTGATATTTGTTATGTGTTGTTCTTTTTAATTTTAATTTTTTTTATGGTTGTTTTATAATTTTTTTTAATTTCTATATTACAACAGTTACTAGAAAAAAAATTAAGCAGAACATGGCCCCCCTCAAAAGGGGTGCTTTTGGGCTTGGTGCTCTTGATTAAATGGTAGTTCCAAACCCTTATATATAATAGAGCCCAATGGAAACATCGCAATTCGCTCATTCCTGAAATCCTAAAAATTGTTATGTCTGATGCATTTTGAGTGGAATCTGAAATTTACTTTCTCCATATGAAATAAAATGAGGTCAGAACCACTCTCAAACATCCTAAGTCAATTAATAGGGCCCTAGGGTTGAATGTTGAGCTTTACCACTCATAAATTATTGTTTCAAGCAAAATTAAGGGGGAGCACCTAGCCCTTTTTTAGGGGAGCTGCCCAGAAGCACCCCTTTTGGGGAAACACATCCCCACAGTAGGGAAACATTTCCCCCTGCGTCTCCTTGTGTCTCCCTAAAAGGGGGCGTGGGGAAACGTGTCCCTGAGCATCTTCCCATCCTAGGTGTGTGGGAAGCGTGGATACGTGCACCCCACCATAGGGGACACATCCTCATGGAACACTCGTTAAAATAAACTATTGTTTTCATACAAAAGCGAAAAATGGATCAAAATTTTAACTATTTCGTAATTTTTTGTTTAGCACAATTGCAAGTCGTGTGGTAGTACTAAAATAGGATAGATAAATAGCAGTTTTTTTTATAATCACTACAAAGTCGAATTCCTATCAATCTTATGTGGAAATGATGTAGCTTGAAGTATCTAAATGCAGTACCAAAGTAGAATTGATACCAATAACCAAACAAGGCAGTGACAGCACAAACAAAATTTGTTGTAGCATCAAACTACAGAACTGTATTATCTAAATTTTTTCCTGGTAGCACTCTCATTTACGTAAAATGTTTTTAATTCCAATGAACAAAGACTTGCCTGACTTGATAATGAAATTTTGTTACTTTGACATCAAGGATTTAGAAAAGGATTTAGAAAATAATTTAAAAAGAACCAATCATAGTAGAAGGATCATTACAAGATCTAAATACTAAAAAATAATCACCATAAAAGAACACTAAACATTAAAAGTTAAAACTAAAGATTGGAGTATCTAAAGAACAAAACATAATTATTGACAAAAACTAGACATTAAATGATGGATCGTGGGATCTATGACCCAGTGCCGATAAGAATACAAAATCAAATTCTGCATTCCCCTCATGACCCATCTGGATATGGACTTAAGGAGACCAGAACCAATCTTAATAGATTAATTACAGGATGTAACTGCACAAGCCTAGTACTCCATAAGTCTATCCCCCATCTGCTTATACTAGATATAAACAACACGTTTGTAGAAAGTTAGAAAAATACATTTTACAATTAGGTTGAACTCAATACAGATTCAATTGGACGTACAACACATTCCAGCCACAAAGCTGGAAAGAGCACAATAAAAATAAAAGCAAACATTGAATCTTATCACTGTTGTGGATTTTGTCCTTAGAATGACATGAGACATTCCAAATATGATGCCCAATCTGATATGTTGGCTCTTCTAGCATGGATGCAAAGAGAAAGCAATTACAGTACTTGATCTGTTTTTTATAATATAAGACTATATTTTGCTAAGAAAACAAAGGTATACAAAAAAGCCCACATGCATTACATATCGAATATCATTCCTTCGGGAAAGCCCTAAAAGCCAAGTGTATGTGGAGACTAATATCAAAAGAGGACCTCTGGAATCAGATTCACATTCAGAGATATATTGAGCCCAATTCAGCAGAAGACTGGATTGGAAACCCAAACAAGTCAATCAACAATGCATCCATATTATTGAAAGTACTGACTATAACATTCCCTTTAATAGGCAGATTGCTGGCATGGAAGGTTTGCAATGAGGCTAAGGCGAAGATCAGTATAGACCCATGGATAAGCAGTGGAGCTGAGTACAAGCTGCCAGAAGCAGTGATAAACTCCCTTCAATCTAGACCAGGCAGCTGGACCAGGAAACTCCTCCATTTGCCAACAGGATTGGAATAGCGCTGAACAGAGAGACGACTCAAAGGCCAAGAAAATATTCAATCAAAAGGATTTATAAACAAATCAAAAGTGTGCCATGCCTATATAAAAGACTCTGATGATGAACATGTCTGGTCTAAAATCCAGCCTTGGGGATTTACACTCCAAAGTTAGGATAAGAATCGTGTACCCTGGACAGACCAGAATGCACACTCTCATGGTGGAAGCGCATCTGGATAAGAACCTTTCAAAAGTTCATTATTTACATGCAGTTGGCAATCTTAAATAGAGCACCCACATAGGAAGTTCTTAAGAGAAGAAATGGATCAAGTCCAAGCAAATGTATCATGTGTAAAAGAGTTGAAAAGAACATAGACCACTTACTGATATTCTGTCCTTAATAAAGGAAATCTGGATGGTTTGACAAGGATAAAGGACTGTGGACAAGGAGGTTATGCTGAAGAGTGCTCTAAAAAGTGGTAGCAAAACTCAGTCCTCAAAGGCCTTCCTCTAATAGTATCATGGGGAATCTAGAAAGATAGAAATGTTGAAATCTTTGAAGACAGGTATATAACTCTTTCAATGTGCCTTCCAAGGTCAGTCAATCTTCTCAAACTTCAAAGCTTTTTCATCAACCCCAACACAGAAAAAGTTGATTCGTGCTCCTATGGACAAATCTGGAACATGGGGATTACTTTGATGGAGCTAGTCAAGGTACCCCCCAAAAAAGGGAAGCCATACGTGTTCTCTATCTCAATAACTCTCACTGTATCAGATTTAAAACAGATTTAGGTGAGGATCAAATAACTACACCGAGCTTATTTCCCTAACAATACTCTAAAAGCTAGCAACCCACAGTGGCATTTAAAAAAATACCAGTGTTTGTTGGCTCATTGTTGTTAGATAGTGTACCCCAGATCATCTTCTACTAGGTTGGAGCACACATGGCAGATCTGGGCACCTTATATTACAGCAGCATTACACAAATCCATGCAGCATTAAATTCCAAACAGCATAATGATATGTTGGTGAGAATGCAGCAATAAGGGCACACACATGCATGTATGGACCAGCCATAAAAAGAATAAGATAATTTTATCATTATACTTTAGGTTAAAGATAAAGTGCTAAAGTTAGATGAGTCAGTTCAGTTTTATTTTTCAGTCTTTCTGAATTCATTTTTTATCAGTTAGATAGAGCACAGATCCAGAGATCTAAGTAATATATCTATTTTTATAAACCCTAGGTGTCACTTATAAGAAAGAGTGAGAGTATGGATCTGTAATAGGGTTAGTTTCAGTTCTTACACAAAATCCTTTCTAGCAGATTTTTATTCAACAGTATTGGAATAGCAGTAACAGGTGTTTTTGACATTGATCTGTGTGTTCCAATGTATGTATTCCAACTGTGTTTGTAGATTTTAGTGAGATTCAGATTGCAGTTTTGATTAGCCTTTAAATTTAGACAGTGTTAGTTTCCACTAGAAGAAGAATCTGTTTACAATGAGTTAGACAAAAATTCATAATGGTATCAGAGAAAGGTTTGTTGAAACATTCTAAAAATCCTTGAATAGATAGTAGGACTGCTACCTATGAAAGGGAGCTGTCAGGAGGCTCCAGGGATCGGATGCTGTGATCCATGCTTGAGAAAAGCACAATGAAGTTTCAAGTTGTCGGGTTCTTTGTTAGGCTGCTGATCTGTCTTAACTTTCGTTTAGGCGATATTCCAATGCAGTAGTATGGCTACAGTCAATCTCAAATACATGGACAGATTGGAAGGTCCCTCTTAACTTCATCCCAGGGAAGTCTCAGGTAACCAGCCTGCATCCATCTTAACTACAGATCTTCCAAGCATTTGGCAGGATCAAATTTCTTTTCACTCTAAAAGAGGTTTGCACCTCAATAGATTTGATCCCTCTCGACACTCGATAGATCTGGAGTTAAGATGGATCTAGAGTGAGAAATTATTCTTACATAAGAATACCATTAGCAAAACCATGGGTTGTCAAAACCACCAACAATAAATTGACTATTTTACCTCAAGTTTATTTTAATTATTAATTGTATTTTATTTTATTTTTATTTTATTTTATTTCATTTCCATTTTATGCAATTTGACTGAGTCAAAATGTTTACATATCAAGACACGACATTACAACATCTCTTCCATACCAGGCTGGTGAGCGCCTCTAGGCACAAAGATATTGTTGGAGTAGGATTTGTCTAACTTCATTGAGAAACTGGTTGTAGAGCCTCCCAAACCTGTGTAATTAGTAAATCATAAAAAGAAGATGGCCAAGGTCAAGTGAGTCATACTTGAATCTATGAAGGATCATTAGATCCCTCACATCACCAAAAAGACCACAATAAAGTACATGTTTGATGCTCTAGTCACTCTATCAGAGCGAGAACAACAAACAAAAGACATTGCTAAGAAATAAGCTTAATCCCTGCAAATGAGTAAAAGGATATTGTAGTTTCCTACTTAATGAAGATTATTGATCTCCATGATCAGCTTGCAGCAATTGAGAGGAGGTGAAGGGTGAAAAGCTAGTACTCATTGCATTAAATAGGTCCTGTTCTTTTTGGAAACTTTTTGGCTATGACATCTAGGCCAAAAAAAAGTTAAAACTTCCCATTTTGAAGAGGCTATGGAATGACTTCAACTAGAAGGAGCAGAATGTTGTCCCCATTAGTAAGACGAAGAAGAGCAACAAGAAAAGAGGAACTAAGAAGGGTTAAAAAGGGAAGAAAGAGAAGCCAGGTTCTTGTAACCAGGGAAGGAAGGACTTGAGCCACATCAAGTGCTTCAAGTGTCAAATGTTTGGGCACTTTCGCTTCCAATGTCATCAAAAGAAGGGGAAGGGAAAGAAACTTGTAAAGAGTACAAAAGCATCAGCTCAAGTGGATGAGCTTTCATCCAATCTCGAGATACACTTCTCAATGGTCTCATGCCTGTCATCTGACATCATGTCTGATGTGGACTGGTATGCGGACAGTGGAGCCTGCAAACATACAACCTCTAACAAGAGTACCTTTAGTAGAACTTGGTGATGATGCCACATATCCAGTTGCAAGAGTGGGATCCATCAAGTGATATCCTTAAGCTTACTAAGTTAATGATGTTTTGTATGTACCTAGCTTAACTAAAAATCTCTTTCCAATTTCAGTGATGATAGATCCTACATATATGGCTAACTTTGAAGATCAACAAGTTCTCATCCTAAATTGCAAGGGAATCCTATAAGAACTTTAGGGTATGATAGTGACAACATGTGTGAGCTTTGACAAAAGAGACTAGGTCACTTGCACTAGTGAATGTTGCCAATCTTGAAAAACATGGTGTGGGCATTGCCAATCTTCAAGGCTGAGAAGAAAGGAGTGTGCAAAGGTTGTGCACTTGGCCAGCATGTAAAGGATGTTTTCCTGGCAGTAAACATAGGTCAAGAGGGGTTTCTAACCTAATCAACTCAAATGTATGTGGGCCCATCTCTTCAACTTCCTTATCAAGTAACATTTACTATGAATATTTTATTGATGATTCTTCTAGGAAGTCCTAGACTAAATTCACAAAAACCAAAGGAGTTTGATACCTTTTGCATGAAATCAAGAATCAAGAAAATGTTGATAGTTCCCTACAACCCTCAGCAGTTTGGGGCCTTGATTCATGATCTAGTTCTGCTCATGTGTCTCTGTGTATAAACATGTCTCATCATTGTCTATATTTTGAATAGGTATCCTCACAGAATTTTGAAGGATAAGACTGGAGGAATTCAGAAGCCTCAAGTAACACATCTTTGTGTTTTTCAGTTGTCCTATCTACATTCATATTCCAGATGGGAAAAGGACCAAGTTGGAACCTTCTAGTTTGAAGGGCATTTTTGTAGGTTAGAGTGAAACCTCAAAAGCTTATAGAATATACATTCCATCTCAACATAAAGTAGTTGTGAGCAGAGATACCAAGTTTGAAGAAAATGCATGGTCCTCTAAGTCTCAACAACCTCCAATAGTGACCATGGAGGCAGAAGAGCTTGGTATCCCAAAAACAGATCTGCAGAAATCAAAAAGATCATGAAACGCATACTTAGATCAGCAAGCTTTTGGAAGTGCAAGGGGTGCCTCTTTACCTTCAAGTTCAGCTAGAAAGCCTAGATGGCTAATCTAGACATTAAAAGAGGCAACAGAGTAAGTTGGTGCTCCAACTACTTCCCTTCAAATAAGCCACCCTCCTAAAAAGTTCCCTAGTTATGTTGCACTGATAACTTTCATTATTGAAACAAAACCTTCTAGTAACGGCAGTAAGGAAGCAAGTACTGCAAAATGCCATGATGGAGGAATACATCTCCTCCTAAAGAATGATGGGTAGGAGATAGTGCCTAGACTAGTGGAGAAGTCAGTATTTGACTCTAGTTTTTCTTACAACAATCATGCATGGTTAAACATGCACCAGATAGCAACATATAAAACTGCAAAGCTCGGTTTGTGGCTGGACGGTTCTCCCATTAAAAAGGAGTTGAATATGAGAAGACTTTTGCTCTTGTTACTAAATATACCTCTATCAGATTTACTATGTCTTTCACAACAATCTTCCATTGGATTTTATATCAAATTTATGTAAAGACAACATTTCTTAATAGGTTGATTAAGGAGTTATATGAATAAACCAACCAAGAGGCTTAGGTAAATAGGCTTCAGACCAATGTTTACAAGTTGAAGAAGGCCCTTTATGAGTTGAAACAGGCACCATTTGCATGGCACTCCAAGATCGATGAGTAACTTTAAGATTTGGGTTTCACTAAGAAAAATGCAGATTCTAATTTTTACAATTTGGTAGATCATTCTAATCTGCTTGTTTTAGTCCCATATGTAGACAATATTACACTCACAGGAAGTTAAAAGGAATCCACAAACTGGTGCAGGGAAAAATTGGCAAGAGAATTGGTCATGACTTGAAGCACTACTTCATGGCTCTAGGGGTGTAGCAAAGTGCAGGTGAAGTGTTCCTTGGACAGAAAAAGTATGTAATTGAAATTCTTAGAAGATTTCAAATGATGGACTGCAAACCCATGGCTACTCCAGTGTATGCAATTGAAATTCTGATGAGATTTCAAATGATGTACTGCAAACCCATGGCTACTCCCCTGTGGTAGTAGATTTGATGAACATATGTATACAAGGAATTGATAGGTTTCCTCATCTACTTAGTTAACACAAGGCCTAACATTTGTTTTGCAATCAACACTTTCAGTACATGGTGCAGCCTAGGCAATTTCATCAGGTTGCCACAAAACACAAGTTCTAATACTTGGAAGGGGGCAGTGCATTTTGCACTGAGATATGTTAGTGATGCAGCTTTTTATTCAATGATAATGGAATAGCATTAACAGGGGTTCTCGACAGTGATCTACATGTTCTGTGCATGTTTTCTAACTGTGTCCGTTTATAGGCTCAAACGACATTCAGATTACAGTTTCGATTAGCCTTTAAATTCAGACTGTGCTACTTTCCTGTAGGAGAAGAATCTGTTAAACAAGTGTTACTAAATTCATCAGTTGTTAGTAATTAATTGGATGAATGCAGTAGTAGAAGATGAAATCAAACGTTCTGTCCGTTTTTATTTCAGAGCGCTTTGAACATGTCTACAAAGAATTAAATGGTGAAGCAGACACCTTGAGGAAGGAAGGACTACAGTTGGCTGAGGGTTCAAGGTTATGAAGTGAAATCAAGGATTGTCATATCTTACACGAACATATTTCTGCATCCTCGAATGGGGATTCTTATGACAGTCAGTATTCTGAAGATGATCCAAGTGCCTCAAAAGAAGAATTCTAAATTTTAGAGAAGTTACAGGACCCTTCAATCAATATCAATGCCTTCTTCAGGCTTAGCAAAGAATGTATATTTTCGTTCTGATATTTCTCGAAGCTTAAAGCATTTACAGAATGTATCTATTTATACTCAGATGAAATAAAAGATTATAAAAATTGAGGGAAAATATATCAATATCAATCGCTATGTAAGCCAATAAATGCGCCAAAAAAAAACACAGATTGAAAAAATATGCCTGCTGTGAGTCTGTGAAAGCAAATATAAGCAGCACCTCTTCTGGAAAATGTGAAGCGGAAATACAAAACAAAAAAGACATCGTGATAAGAGAATATGGGTTGAGAGGGACAAAAGAAATCAAGGCTTAGACTCACCTCTATCCGATTGCATATGAGGATCTGAACCAGCCGCATCGGTTATCCAAAAATGCACCTTTGTCCGTGCACCGATCAAGTCAATCCGCCGCCTGGAAAGAAAAATAGCACAATGCAAATATTTGCAAATGCGTCTACCTGAAAAGAGGGCGCGGCCTAAGAGGCCCTCCTGAAACCCCTCGGAGAAGGATATATCTGCGGACCTGAAACCCTACATCCGACATAACAACCCATTTTAAGATATAAATGTTTTAAAAAGTTAAAGAGCATTATCACCGACCCTGAAACCCTACATCATATATTGAACTAGCATTTGCACAAACCGGTGCAACGTCATAGAAGTAGTGGGATATGGAAGTAGGTTTGTGCAACATCATAGAAGTAGTGGGATATGGAAGCAAGTAAAAGTAATATTTTAGTAAAATGTTAAATATGTGTTGTATGAATTAATAATTTTATTATATAATTAATAAAAGAATTAATAGAGAAGGGTTATTATTTTAAAATTTAGGATATAATTATAAAAAAAAAATTGAGAGGAAATATTAGTTTAAAAAAAAAAAAAAAAAAATTAATTAATTAAAAAGAGCGATAAATTTTAGGTTTAATTCTAAAGCCTCAATGCCAAAGGATTATATTAGAACATCCTAAAAAGTTTTTTAAGAAAAATGGCGATTAAAACCTTTTCCAAATAAATTTTAAAGGTTTAAAGCATAAATATAATAAAAGCCGGCATATATATGTAAATAGTAATAAAGAGGTCGACCCCATAAAACTGCCACGTTGCATATTGGGATCTCGCGAGTGGCGTTTTTGTTTTATTGTCCATGACCAAACTTCCGAAGCCTCTAACTTGCGACTTTATTTACACCATATCCATTCAATTTAATTATTTACACCATAACCATTGCAACTTTTAATGTCCATGACCAGACACACGTCTTTAAAACTTGTGATATGAAAGGCGTGACATGGCAACTGTGATATTATATTAAGGTGTGCTATGATGAAGCAGTCGAGTCTGCAACACGTATTGCAATCGGAGGTTTCAAAGTGACAAGGCTTCAAAAGTTGAGATATAGTGGATGCGATATTAATGGCCAAATGTGGAGAATTAATGGTTTTCGATAGAATAAACGCATTCATTATTACTAACGGTTTCTTGAGATTTCGCTCATAAAAGTCTTGGATTATTATGTAATCGGTTATTTTCTAAGTTATTCGCTCTGAATGTTAGTTACTCTCACCCTTGTGTTTCTCTTGACAAGTCAGTCCCAACAAGCATAATTCAACAAAAATGTCTTGGTCGACCAAACCCATGAAGAAACCTATTGTTCAACAACAATCAGTTGCTCTTCCCCCTGAGTTTGCATAATTGCTTGCATTATTTACCGATACCACATGCACCTCAAACACCAGAACATCTCCCTGGGAGGCCACATATCAACTTTTCGAAGATGAAGAGCCGAGAGTCACAGAAAGAGTAGTCATAGCCGAAGATTCATACCCGGTTTCTGATACTACATATAGTGATCTGGCCAATTCATTCCTCCACAGAATTGT
>APFE031571021.1:3808-40733 GCA_000404065.3 Pinus taeda
TTTACAACACGACTCACATCTGCTAGGATTATTTACAATTAATACATGCAGACTGGGTTTACAATTAGATCGATCAAAAAATGCTGATGACTGCAGGATGGCACGGACACGCTGATCAGGTGCTGCCCCTTTTTGCAAAAATAGGGGGGTGTACTGCATGGGTAGTTGACCGGTAGAGGTCAACAAGGTGGTCACCTAAAATCATACCTTTTTCAATTTCTCCTAGATCTAGACAAATTAGGTCACCTAGGGCATCATTTTCCCAGCGAACTACCCCTCCAAAAAGTCTGATCTCCTAGACTCTCTTGCATTGGTGTCTCCTCAAGACCTCCTCCAAATTTAAGGCCATTCTGACAGTGGAGTTGTAAGAAAAGCCAAGCCCTAGCTCCAAGATCAAACTTTTCCCTAGCATCCCCAAAGGCTAGTGCCTCGTAGGATCAATTCAATACCTTTAAGTGAAAATCCTTTCTTTGATCATTTCCCCACCTTGTCTAGGGTAAGAACAACATTGGTTGCCATACTCTTTCCTCCTACCCTAAACTAGGTCCACTTGGTCCCGTATGATCCCATTCCTTTGAAAAGACAATTCTTTAAGAACCATCCGAGATACCAGTTTCAATAAGGATTTTAGGAATTGGGAAACTCCTTCACAAGTCATATTCCATAAACCTAACCCTCAAATCCTCCCTCCCTTTCCCTAGAAGACATTGTACCTTGCTTAGAAAGCAAGCAAGCTCCATCTGTCAAGCTCTTCTGGGAAGGGGACTATTTGGGTCACTCATATCCATTCATTGATTTATCCTTCATCGATGACTCCATAATATGCTGAGTCTCCTCCCATCGGTGAAAGTCCATAAATAGAAGGGAGCCTTAGCTGAGGTGACAGTCGACTAAGTCTCCATTTGTTTCCCTTGACCTAGCATTTGCCCTTTAGGGATCCCCTTTAGGTCCCCTGCTTGTTTGAGCAGTAACAGGATACTAACCACAGATGTTTATACGAGCTACAGTGAGCAAGCCTCAGAGTCGAGCTACCGAATGTAATATCCATGGAGATGCGAGAGCTTCAGGGAGGTGCCTTACGTGCTACTCAAGAGACATGCTATACGGCCCACAGAACTTGTTATGTCAAAGAGGATAGACGTGATCTATAGAGAACAATATCCAAAACTTCATGCCTATCTTCAATCCATAGAAAGCTATGCGAATATGTCCACAGATACGAACCCTAGAAGAATACTCCATGATGATATGAACGATGGAGGAGAGATATATTTATAGCTATCTCAATGAGTGAATGGTTGTGACCTTTAAGGGAGGTTGACATGAAGGATGTGAAGTCATCCTTGAAATCTTGGAGGGAACCTTAAATTTGAATTTCAAACAAAAGAAATATTTGAGTATATTTATCTTTTAATAATAATAAAATCCTTTTAAATATAATTACCAAGATGCTTGCCCAAATCTCATTAATATTAATTTTTGAATTTTTCTTTTGACCAATCCGAGTTCTTCTTTGGGAATTTTGATGGGCAGATGGGCTTCTATTGGGGTTTAGGGTTTCCCCCTAGGGAAATTCATCCCGAAGCTACCCCACTTTTCAACAAAAATTACAAATCTAATGCAGGGGCCAAAAATTCAAAGTTAGATAGGATACTTTGATTTTGTTGGATTTGACTTGCTTGAGGTACGATTGAAGAAGGGTTGACTTGGGTCTTGTGGGAAGTCTTGATCTTGGTTTTTGGATCTTGAATTTCTCACTTTGATCTGATTCTATAAGAAGAGGAGTTGTTTGGGTTTTACCCCTTTGTGGGGTTTTGCCTTGGCTTGGAGCCTACATCTTTGTGTTCTTTGTCTTTTGTGATCTTCATGTTTTATGTTTTGGCAATTTTTTGATGAAGAGAACATAATAACATAATAAGAAGCCAACAAATATCTGCAAGCAATTATCAAGTAAGAGAAATCAACCCTAATTTGCTAGCCTATTGGTTTCTCAACATGGTATCAGAGCTAAGGTGAGGAGAAGGCAGCTTGAAGATCACTTTTGTTGGCTCAATGGAAGGCATCTCTACAACAATCATTCTAGACATTTACATCAGCTACTTTGGAGGACATCATTTGCAAAGGGCATAAGAAAGAAGACCCAAAGACCATCATTCAGTCTTGAAGGAAACTAATATAGCAGCTATCTACTCTCTCTCTCTATCATTGAGGCTCTTGTCGACTCATCATCCATCATTGAAGGAGTCATCATCACAGCTTAAAAACATCATTGCACCAGCCATTCTAGAAGACATCTCTATTGCAGCCATCATTCAATGACACCTTTGAAGACTCTTGGAAGCATCAAAATTATTGGAAGCATCATCATCTTTCAAGCACTCCACTCCCTTGACAAGAAAGTACTTTACCATACTTCATGTCTCAACCTTCAAATCAAATGGTATCTTTTTGTAATGGGCAACAAACTTGATCGGTTATCAAACTTCAAAGCATGGAAGAAGAGAATTGATTTGGTTCTCATAGAAAATAAAGTCATGGATCACATTCTAGGCAAAGTTTCAGAACCATATAAGGACAAAACTCAACAAGTGACCAAGTACAATAAGGGATCAAAGAATACTCATTGAGCCCATCAAAGATCACCTTATCCCCTTTGTTGCAGATTTGGGCACATCAAAAGAAGTCCATGACAAATTGGTAAAATTATACGTTGACAACACCATCGGTCCGAAGATGAAGATTTGGCCTCATACCTTGTGAAAATCTCGAAATTGAATGATCAACTTCGAGGGCTTGGAGAAGTCATATCTGATTCCAAATTAACTATGTAATATCCCTTTTGGAAAATGTCCTCAAACGCCACTATTTTTCTCTACGTCAAATGAGGTTTCCCAATGAGGTATTTTGTCAAATGGTTTGAAAACAAACTGCTGTAGGTGTATTTATGTGTTGACAGAATTATTTTCAATTGATTTCAAGCTAATGTTTCAAAACACTTGAAATTCTCTTTGACAGTTAACATGCAAAATTTTGAAAATTCATTTTTTTTTTATCACAATGTACCACACAGCATTTTATCAAACAATTGATGAACAAACTTGTAGAAGAGTAATTGAGGCAAAGTCTGATCTTTAATTAAGGAAAATACTCAGTGATTACAATGAAATCGGAAGGCAACACCTGGGAAAATACTTCAGCTGGTAAGAGAGCATATTTTAATGTTCCTTGATGCTAGCAGCCTGGAATTTACGCTTTGGTGCTCAATATTTGCTCAGCCTCCTGAAGAATTAATTTCCCTTTTTAGAGGATAAGCTGCTACAGCCCTTCCAATTCTGCCTTGACTGCATGTAAGAATTAACTCAGCCTCAAGATAATTACTCTTCCTGTTCAAACAGTCATGCGGTCACTGAATGTGCCAAAATAAATTCAATATCCTGGCTGGAATATGAAGCTTCAAATCTGGAAATGCATGTCACCTTGAGGACAATTTGGCTCTCTTTCTCCGTGGTGATTCGGCCTCTTGATTTCAGGAGTTAGAATAAATATAAATCAGTACCAAATTTTTGAAAGGTTCACATAAGCATGCTCCTTTAAGACATCAGATTTGTTGGCATTTGATTACTAGGAATGGTACCACCCTTTATGTGGTTCGATCTTCCCTTTTTTGGCTACAAATTACTCAGCTCAACAACAAGTCTCATGAAGAATTCAAACTATCGTCTAATGCTAGGAATCTGGGACCAAATAGCTACAAGAAACTCCCACAACCTCTGCAAAATTCAATGTGCCATTAATCTGAAATTTATAGACTGAATACCCATGCAAACGGTCTCTGACATTAGGATTCTTTTGGCGTAAATTGACCCCTTGCACAACAATCTTTTGCATTCAGATTTCAGCCTGGTGCTGATGGAGAGAACTTGGCCTTAGGATAGTTCACTCAGCCCTTTCAGATTTCACCAATTTTAGCCCTCAAGTCTAGAAGGGAAATTCAGCCTAATGAAGGAAAACTTGGCCTTTTTTGGGGAACAGGATTAATTTCTACATTTTGGGGCTGATTTTGGAGGTGATGGGACCCATTCGATTTTATTAGGAGGCTAGACTTGGTAGAAGTTATTTCAATGTGGTTAATTTGTACGTGGGGGCCACCCACACTAGGAGAATACACATTCCCTAGTTCAATTTGCATGGAGCGGAAATCAATAGTTAAGCGAGGAACCCACGAAGGAGGGAAAATGGAGGGAAAAGTGTTCCACGAAATCTATATAAGGCAACTCTCCTCATTTCAGCATCTTATCTTTTGACATATTGAACTCAACCTTAGTTGCTCAAGCTGCTTAGCCAGGTTACTGTGATGTTTAGCACACAAGTGTCTCCGAGCAGAGATCTCAACCCTTGTTTCCGTGGACTTCGAGTGCCACCCTAGGAAGGCAATTCGTACTACCTTGGAGGAGAGCCGGTGGAGTTTCACAATCATATCATTCAGCATTAGTCTCAGCGAGTACGTGTTTCTAGAGGACGCAGAAGGGGAACATGTAGGTGTTTCTTGTGGGTTCATCCGGGCAATAACTGTCGAGGCAGTTTGGGCATTGAAGCTACAGTGGAGGATCAACCTTCCAGGAGAGTTTTGGAGCAGGAGGTTGCTGGATTGGAGCAGTTCGATTCACAATCACCTGGGCCTACGCAGAGAGCCATCACTGGGCTCACGTGGGAGTTGGAGGAAGGAACTGTAGAGTTGTAACTGGCTGGGAGAAGTAGGAGATTACTTGGAGGGCCATTTGAGGAGGATTGTTGGATTTGGGCGAGCAAAGATTGACAGGATCAGTCACAGCAACAAAATTCAAAATTGGAGGAGGGCCAACCCGTGAAGGGTCAATTTTTGAAGGTTGGAACCAAGGGAAACCCTTTCTTCGTTCTTTGGGGTTTTGGGCAAGGATCACACTCCTAATTTTATAGAATTTTCTGGGCAGATCTAAGGGGTCAAACAGGGGTCCCAACTCAACTAGCAACTAGAGGAGCTAAGGGGAATTTGGGCCAAAATTCTGAGGTCAACATTTAGCCAATTCTTTCGTGGGTTATTCTAGGTATTTGGTGGAGAGGTCAGGGTTAATTTTCCGTAATTTTCTGAGCACTGGAGGTGGGATTTCCAGCAGCATCCTTGCAGCAGACAACACAGTTTCACAGGTGTTGGAATTTCTAAGTCTAACTCCTTAGAAACCCTTCATGTACTTTCTGATTTATTCCTACCTACTTGTTCTGTTAATTAACAAGTTATTTACCATGTAAATACTAGAAATAAACACAAGTACATGCTCAACACATTACAGATCATCAATTGAAGGAAATAGAAACAAGTAGACAAGTGACACCGTTCTTTTTGGACTAATGTCCCCGGAAAAACCCAATGTGGGAAAAACGATGCAGCTATCTGAGGGTTTGATTTATTAAGCAATTTCATAATACAATCTAGGTGCCAAATCCGGCTCACCCAACAGAGAAAAATCTCGACAGTAGTACCTCTCTACTCAGAAGCAAATATTCCAGCTGAAACCCCAAATCAACACTCTGGCATCTCCACAGCTCCAATTTGCCCCATGAAAACCCAGTGTCAGCCTCTAGGGACTGCGTCAACTCTGTCAGGCCCAGCGTTAGCCCAGTGTCACCCTGGCTTGGTCTACGTCAACCTTTGGAGGCACTGCGTCAGTCCTCTAGCCCTCTATGTCACTCACGTTGGCCCTCTAGGGCACTGTGCAGCTCCTGGATGCCTCTACGTTAGCCCTAGATGGCTCTGCATGAACCCTTGGCTGGTTCTGCATCCCTCTCTCCGACTACTACGTTGATCCTCCCGGTGCTATCTCTACCTCTCTGCTTCTGTATTCACTGCCCCTCAGCTGCAACTCTAATCACTCTTTCAACTATCTCAGCAAACCCAGCCCTAGAAAGTCGAAATCTTGATCTCTTGGTATGTTCTCCAAGTGACCCTCAAGCCTCCTCTTATACTTTTCTCGTTGACAAATCAATAGTCGAGATTAAGTTCCTAATCAATGGCTAAGATTAGATCTGGCTTGATCCATGACTTTTGGACCATTCTAACACAGTTTTATATTAATTCACATTAATATTTTATTTTCCCTAAGTTTAGACTCAGGGACTCCGTTAAAAATATTCATTATTTTAATGTCTCCCAAACTGTTTAGAATCTACCCAAACCCTTTCTGGGTATTGGAGATCTCATGTGCCTTAGCCTCTCCACCAATTGTCATGGCTAGAGCACATCTGATGCACCCCAAATCAACACTCCCTCTTAGCGAGGGTTGCACTCTAGCAATACTCCTCACTGAGCATCACCCTGATCATCCGGCATCGGTCCCTGTGTTGATGCTAGGCCTACTACCCATCATCTGCACTATTGCATCTTGTACTGCTACTCATGGCCCTGCCACTGCCACTGCTACATCCATACTGCAACTCCCTCTCATCATGTTGCATCATGTTGCCCATAGCATTGTAATTGCTAACTGTTGCACTACAACCCAGTTACTGAGAAGTAAGTAACTGATCTCCCAACTCTGACATCTCTGTCAGGCTAGAGACACCCATGATGCTGAAGCTCCCTCTAGCGCTAACAAGTGCTCCCTCTCTGACCTTTGCACTGCTACAATAACTCCCTGCATCTTGCACCGTTGCACACCTCTCTGTGTCATCCTGCACTAATGCAACACTCCCGTGCTTCTCACACTGTTGCCTCACGTTTTCTTGGGAATCCTGCACTGTAGCTCCCTCTGTCGCTCCATCTACATCCATCTCTACTGACATCCGCCAACACTGCTACTCCTCTTTGGGGCTCCCATAGCAAGGTCTAATCCAAGAGGCTGGGTAGCTCGAGGATCCTGCCCCTAATCGCCTGTAGTTCATCTGACTACAGCTCGATGTCTCCCCACTTCCACTCAAGTGGTGTGTGTGCACTCATGGCACAGTCATCGTCTGTCTCCACTTCCTTCTTTGCCCTTGCTGACGCAACATTGTTCTCAGAGGCCTCTCCCTTACTCTTCTTCCTTGGACACTGGGTCGCATAATGACCCAGCTCCCCACAGTGGAAGCATTTGACCTTGGAGAGGTCCTTCTTCTTCCGTTTCTCCTACTTTCGCTCAGATGCTAGGGTAGCATCCACCTCCTCCTCCTTCTTGATTCTGATCCCCTTGATGTTGCTTCCCACCTTGCTCAGCCTTTTGATCTCTTCTTGGCAAAGAGCAGCCCACATTTCCTTCCAATCTGGAAGGGTCGCCCTGCCTAGTATGCTCTGGAAAAACACCTCCCAGTCTTCTAAAACTGTGTTCAGGGTTGTTCTCACCATCAATTCTTGATCCAATGTGGCCCTTATGGAAGTCAGCTAATCCCGCATCTCCTTCAATCGACCAAGGAAGGGGTCGACCTGTTCTCCCTTCTGCATTTGGTATGATCGCACCTGATTTTCTAGTAACATCCTTCTCTTCACAAAAGTATGCTGGTACAATTTCTTTAGGGCCTCCCACATCTCATTTGTCGTGTCCTTTTCGGCAATATGTGGTACTACATGGTCCCTGAACCCATCAAGAATGATGCTCTTGGCCCTCGCCATTGCCTCTTCATACTTGTCGTTATCAGCTGGGTCAACTGGGATTGCTATCATCCTCAAGGCGAAGTGCTTAACACGATTTTTGTCTAGAACGATAAGATTTTGGCCTTCCAGACTACTAAGTTTGAGGCTTCGTCCAATGTGTCCTAGTCTCTTACCCCATTCACTACCATCTCACTACTCCTCTACTTCCTTCCTGGAAGTTCTTGGTGTGACTCCTTCTGAGCCTCGATTTCCCTCCTGGAAACCCTTCTGCCAATGTCAAGATGCCCCCACTTTGATCATTAATGCAACTACACCACTGATCTGGATTTCTCGACTAGAAATCGTCGATAGCAACTCCCTCCTCCTTGGCCTTGCCTTGTTAGGTACTATTCTGACTACAGCACCCCATCAACTCCACTCTGCAACTTACCCACAGCCTCCTAAACCCCAGCAAACTGAAGGTTAGAGCTCCTAGGCTCTACGCAATCAGGCACTAGCTGAAATGCTCCCTAGCCAACTGTGTCAACCCTCTTGGTCTCTGCGTGGCTCTGTGTGAGCCTTTTCTGCCCTCCTCAGTCTCTACGATGGCCTCTTCCTAGCTCAATCTTGATGATGCAGGCATTGCGTCACCCTTTCCTTGTTGCGTCACCCCTTCTTTGCTGCTAATCTGCCCCACGAAACCCAATGTTCCACCAAGACTCTGGGACGGGGAGACGTGGGTGCGAGGAGACACGGGTGCAGGGAGACGCGGGTGCGGGGAGACGCGGGGGAGTACCCTCAAATTTTAGGGAAATTAAGGGAGACGAGGGGACATCTAGGTATATAATTTTTTTCTTTTTTAATATATATATATATAATATATATATATATATATATTCAAATTCATATTCAATAATGAAAGCATAAATACAATGATACATACATAATTGAATTAAATAATGAAATACATTGATCCATATCATCATTACTCATACATACATGATTCATCTATAGACCACGAGATTCAATAATGAAATACTCTAATCCATATTCATCATTCATTATTCACCATTCTAGAATCTACATTGATTTAAAATTAAATTAATCATTCATCATTCTAGATTCTAAATTGATTTAAAATTAAAATTCATCATTCATCATTCTAGAATCTAATAGTATTAAGCAAAATAGATACTGAAATCTGAAGACTTGAATAGTAAATTGATGTAAGTAAGACTCAAAAACAGTGGAGTGATGAGTCTAAAAGTCAATCTAAAGTACACAGAGGGCTTGGTGCTCATAATTAAATACTAATCCCATACCCTTGTACATGACAAAATGCAATGGAAATGTTGCAATCCATCGAATCCTGAATTCCTGAAAAACTGTTAAGTCTACTGGATTTTGAGTGAGATCTAAAATTCTACTTTCTCCATATGAAATCCAATGAGGTCGGAACCACTCTCAAACATCCTGAGTCATTTCATGGTAATGTTAAAAATTTAAGTAAAAGGATGAAAATGAAAGATAAAGAGAATGTCACTCTTACTTTAAGAATTTAACATTATCATGAATTGCATAGCATTAGTAGGCCAATATAGTCAAATACTAGGTTTCTCCTGTCATAAATCATTGTTTATAAGAAAATTTAAGGGGGTACGCATAGCCCATTTTGAGGGGGGACGCCTGAGCATCCCCCTTTTTGGGAGTCGCATCCCCCACACTTGGGAAACGTCCCCCCTTGCGTCTCCGGAAACGTTTCCCCAGAAGTCCCCCCATCTCGGGTGCATGGGGTGTGAGGGGTGCGTGCACCCGAACTTGGGGGATGTGTCCCCATGGAACACTGATGAAACCCCAGCGTCAACGTCTAGGGACAGACTCATCCCTTTCTGGCCCAGCGTTTGCCCAGGGTCACTCTGGCTTGGCTTGTGTCAGCATCTGGAGGCACTACGTCAACACTCTGGCCTTCTGCATCACCCACGTTGGCCCTCTGAGGCACTGTGCAGCTCCTAGCTGCCTCTGCGTGAGCCCTAGATGGCTTTGCATGAACCCCTAGCTGGTTCTGCGTCCCTTACTCTCAGCTACTGCACTAATCCTCCTAGTGCTATTTCTGCCTCTCTGCTTCTGTATTCACTGCCCCTCAGCTGCGACTCTGATCACTCTCTCGACTTCCTCAGCAAACCCAGCCCCAAAAATTCGAAATCTTAATCAACTTGGTGTGTTCTCCAAGTGACCCTCAAGCCTCCTCTTATGCTTTTCTCGTTGACAAATCAACGACCGAGATTAAATCCCTAATCAACGGCTAAAATTACATCTGGCTTGATCCATGACTTTTGGACCATTCTAACACAGTTTTATATTAACTCACTGTAGGAATTTACAAGGTAAGTTCCTCAGATAGAACACCAAAGGACACCGCCCACAAACAGATCACAGATCAATACACCAGTATTTTGACGTGGTTAAAACCCTCAAAGAGGGAAACAGTCCAGCCTGAGCCAACGCGGCCACTTCAGGCAAATTTATAATAAGAATGAAAATTTACAAAGCTGTCCTCATCAACGGTTTAACCTACAAATGACCTTCCATGCTCTTAAATAGAGATCATGGACCAATCGGTGTTAAGCACAGATCAGTGGTCGGTAATACCGAGGAGAGAATGAACCGTCGGATCACTACATATCGTGATTGTCGGATTGTAAGTTACAAAAGTACATAGTAAAGAAACACACTTTACCTAACTCTATACCAGACCAAGTTATACTTAACTATTCCTATGTGTCGGAATATCCTAACATTCACATTAATATTTTATTTTCCCTAAGTTTAGACTTAGGGACTCCATTTAAAATATTAATTATTTTAATATTTCCCAAACTGTTTAGAATTTGCCCAAACCCTTTCTAGGTATTGGAGATCTCATGTGCCTTAGCCTCTCCACCAATTTTCGTGGCTAGAGAACATCCAATGCTACCCCAAATCAACAACAAGGGCAACACAGGGCGTCATTGCAACAGTTATTATGCCATCTGGGCTTGACATATTACCACCTGGGTTTGATCACGCTTGTCATTGAGGCAAGCCCAAGTGCACCACTTCCACATTATTGTGCTTTTCTCCCAGATTATAATAAAATGGCTCCGCTGTTGGATATTCCTAGACTCTTTATGGGTGTGCATGGAATGTTTCAATTTTATGGTGTTGTTTTTATTCTTTGCTTTGCATAGCACTATTTTTCATAGTTTCGAACATTACAGTGGTATCAGAGCATCATCTTGGCCCAGTTGTGGGGAATTAGCCAGAAGATCATGAAAGCTTTGGGTATGAGTGCACAGTGACGGGTGAAACCAAAGCAAGGGAAATCCAGTATGCAGAAATTCTGGGGTAGAATTCATTGGGACGATGAGCAGTTGGCCCAATTGAGGAGGGTGACAAACCAAACCCATCCTCACCCTTACAACAGAGACATTAGAGGTAAACAGGTCGTGGGGGTGTAGTCATCTTCATCATGTGGGGAAAGTGTTAGTTTTTGGTAGCATCAAAAGTGCTCTAGCCTTGAAAATTAGTGGAGAGGCTAAGGCACATGAGTTCTAAAGAACCCAGAAAACATTTGGTGAAATTCCACCCAAATTATATTTTATTAAAATAATTCATATTTTTAATGGAGTTCCAAAGTCTAAACTTAGGGGAATTAAAATATTAATGGGTATTAATCAAAATATGGGTGAGAATGATCTAGAAGACGGATCAAGTTATGTTTTAATCTTAGCCGTTGATTAGAGACTTAATCTCGGTCGTTGAAGACTCGACAGAAAAAGTATAAAATGGAGGCTTGGAGTTCATTTGGAAACACAGAGAGATTGAGGAAATCGATTTTCTGAGGTGAGAAGTTCTTAGGAGGAAAATTGGTTGGGGAGATCTTGCAGCTAAGGGGCACAGAGAATCCAGGAGAAGGACTTTCCGGAAAATACAGAACAGAGAGGCAGAGAGAGCTTGCAGAGAGGCAGCGCAGTAGCCGAGAGAGCTGACGTAGAAAAGTTACCTGTCATGCAGAATCCAGAACTATCGAAACAGCCGAAACTGTCAGGAACTGCCAAAACTGTCGGGCACTACCCGAACAGCCAAGAGAGTTGACGCAAAGGGCAAAGAAGGTGACGCAGGGCTGACGCAGAGCCAACGCAGAAATAGTCGGGGATAGCCAGTCTTGTGCGGGATCAGCCAAAATTTTGCCAGGTGAAGTGAGGTAAAAGCCACTCAAATTTTCCACCAATATTTTCTCTGTAAAGGATTGCTACGTGAGCATCGTAAATTTGTATTCAGAAATTTCTTTCGCATAATAATAAATCCTCAGAGTTTCTGCACCGCTTTTCCCACATTGGGTTTTTCCAGGGACTATTGTGTCCAAAAATAAGTGCGTCCTATGTATCTTGTTCTTTGTTCTGTTTTCTGTTTCATGAGATCAAATATTTAATTAGTGTGGGTTGCAGAAGTAATTTGCTTCAGTATTCAGATGAATAACTTGATGAATGTAATTTAAAAATCAAGTAAGTGAAGTAGATTCAAATTCGCTGCAGTAGGGGTTCCTTCAGAGTGTAGGAATTTTCACAAAAAGTTGACCAGATCAGGGCACTAGATCTCCTGAAAAGGAACAAGCAGGACAGAGACAGTTAGAGGGTGAGACCAAGCGGCGCTTTTTCTTGTGGAGACCTGGATTTAGATATCACGAGCCTGAGGAGGAGGTTGAGCATGATGCTGAGAGCCGACAGGATGGTGAGGAGCACATCAATATACCTGATGTGGCACAAGAGTCACCTTTATTAGAGACCTCTTTGATAGCCCCAATTGACTCCTTGGTGGAAAAGATAGAGCCTCCACACATCAAGCCATCTGTTGAGGAGGATCTACCCATGGACGAGATGCCAATAGTTATTGAGGTATCTGGAGTTGTGACCGAGTTTACAGGCGATAGAGGCCCACAACAGTTCCATCAGTTTCAGGTCAACCTTCTAGCATTAAAAAGGAAGGTCGCATTAGTGCGTGAGGCTATTCTGCAGCAGAACGACGAGCTGGAGGGCATGAGAGCAGTTTGTGCCAAGTCCACAGCCAAATTGACTCACGTTGGGGAGCGGTTGGATGCCCTATTGGTGCAGCTAGAGTGCACGTTGGAGCATGACAACAGCCCTCTTCGGGCATACATAGACGGGGTTGGCAACACTTTTAGGTTGCCTTGGCCCATTGGACAAAGAAAGACAGAGTTACCTAGTCAGATTTTATGTATTGACCACGATAACGAGATGAGACGACCTAAGTTGCACAGGGTGCAGCACCAGCATGCTAGGGTTGTTCTATGTGCGGGAGTTCGTGCATTCGATCCCTCTCTTGGGGTTGGGTTGCGAGAGATTCTGAGTTGGTACCTGGTGGAGTGGGCTATGGAGATGGTAGTGGACCCAGGTGGAGCTCAGCAGGAGTTTTCAAGCACTGGGGATGCTAGAAGCCCCGATTGGCATTGGAATCCGGGAGGGACCACCTATCATTTCCCAGGTATATCAGTTGACTACGACCTAGAGGGTATAGTTGACCTAGCAATCGAGTGTGCACCTCCAGTAAGAGAGTTTCGGTTAGCACTAGTGGCCAACCAATTTATGGACATGCTTCTTGGGTTGGCTCGGTACGACATTTGTACACAAGATCACGGGGTGATCCACACACTCTAGCAAGAGTGTGTTGGAGGAGGTGGCATTGGCAGGCCACCAGATGGTGCCTTGTATGGAGTTGGTGATTCTTCACTTTTGTGTGGAGCACAGAGGGCACAGAAGAGCAATGCAGGGGTAACATCACTGCTGACACAGGGACATTCACTTCTCTGATACCTTAGGGAGGATTTGGAGTGAAGAGCCATTCACCAGAGGGTATGATGATGCAACGATGGAGGTGATGATATCGGTCGGGTGTGGGCCGATGCATACGAATCTTTGTTTTCAAAACCAGTCGACTCGGAACAAACTGGACCGAGTTGGTCCGAGCCAGGCCTTTAAACTGCGACTCATCCTTGGATTCGCTTCGGCCGGCCGAGTTGTCTAACAACTCGGTCAGCTCGGTATTACTCGGCCGACTCGGCCGAGCCCGCATTAACCCAGCCGAGTTAGAGACAACGGCCCAAAAACCCGTAACTCAGTCAATTTTTTTTTAATTTTGTTTTTTTGGGGGACTCTAAACTTGAATGTGTTTTCTCTAATTTGTCTTTAGTGTCCATTCCCCTCTCCTAAACCCTATTTAACCCATCCAACCCCTCTCGTTTTCTCACAGCCATCTCATGCATTTGAGTGAGAATTTCAGTGAGCATTTGTGAGGAGTTGTTGAGTTTGTTTTTGGAGTAGCAGTGAGGAGTCTTGGGCAAGCATTGTAGCTAGAGTGAGGAGCTTCTTGGGCAGCCATTTAGAGTAGCATTTGACATTGAGGAGTTGTTTTCTTGGAGCAAACTTGAGGAGGCAATTTATGCCTAGAGGTATTCTTTTTCACTTGTTTTAAATTGTTTTTGTTTATTAAATTTTATGTGCAAATCTAGAAATCCTAAAGAGTGTTTTTGTGAAAGAAATGAACATTGAATCAATGTGTTTTTTTTTTTTTTTGCAAATTGCTTGCATTCATTTCCAAGTCAAAAAATGGCACCTAGAGTGAAAGATGTTGCTTGGGCATACGTTGAAATGGTTGATAGTCAAATGCATTGCAAATTTTACCATACGAAAATTAAGGAAGGTCCTGGGGGCATTAATAGGCTAAAACAACACTTGGCGGCGATTAGAGGCCAAATGACTCCATGTACCTCACCAGAAATTGGGGAGATTATGAAGGATTTGTTAGCCACCTTTGAGAAGTTTAAAGAAGATAAGGCTAGGCAAAAAGAGTTAGAGGCTAAAATTGGGAGGAAAAGGAATATACAAAAAGTGTTGGCTACCAACCCCCATTGTGATTTTCAGGGTTCTTCCTCTATCCCTTGTACTGATGCATCCAACCCCTTCCAATATGTTCCTCCCTCTTTTGAGTCTATTCAAGAAAAGGGAAAGGGTAATATAAATATCAAAAGTTATTTCACTCCATCCTCTCCATCAAATACACATGGTCCTCAACCTAGTAAAAGTCATTTGTAACACACTTTAGATGACCATTGAAAGAAAGAATTGAGGGAGACTACTTGTGACTACATAGCTAGATGGTGGCATGATGCTGATATCCCCTTCAATGCTTCCTGTTCACAATATTATGAGCCTATGTTTGATGCCATACATGCTGCTGGAAAAGGCTTCAAAGGCCTTACTATGCATGAGCTAAGGGGGTATCATTTGCAGAAAGAAATTGCCTCCATTAATGAGTATTTGAAAGATTTCAAGGACTCATGGACAAGAACAGGATGTACCATCATGTCAGATGGATTGACTGATCAAAGAAACCGTACCATCATAAACTTTCTTATCTTCTGCCCACAGGGAACCATGTTTCTAAAATCAGTTGATGCATCTAATAAGGTAAAAGATGGACAATTGTTGTTTCAGCTATTGGATGAGGTTGTTGAGCAGGTGGGGGTGGCTAATGTTGTTCAAGTCATCACAGATAATGCCTCTAACTATGTTCTTGCAGGTAAACTGTTAGAGGAAAAGAACAGAACCATCTTTTGGACCCCATGTGTTGCACATTGCATATACCTCATGCTTGAGGATATTGGCAAATTAGATTGGGTCAAAAACATTGTAGATCATGCCAATAGCATAACAAAATTTATCTACAACCATTCATGGATTTTGAGCCTGATGAGGAAACACACAGGAGGCAGGGATATTATTAGGCCTGCCATCACTAGATTTGCTACTCATTTTTTGACATTACAATCTATGCTTTCACAACATAGAAACTTGCAAAATATTTTTTCCAGTGAAGAATGGAATCAAAGCCAGTGGTCCCACAAACTGGAAGGCAAAGAATTGAAAAAGAAAGTTAATGAAGAAATATTTTGGAGAAAGGCAGCAGAGATTGTGAAGCTTGATGAGCCACTAGTTAAGGTGTTGCGGTTGGTGGATGGGGAAAGATTGGCTATGGGCTTATTTATGAGGCTATGGATCAAAAAGAGGAGCAAATAAAGAGGGCATACAAGGATAAAGTGGCTAAGTATGGGCCCATTTGGGAAATCATTGACGAAAGATGGAACAATCAACTCCATCACCCTATATATGCAGCTGGGTATTTTTTGAACCCACGGTATCATTATAAAGCTAAGGCAACGGGAGCCTTGAAGGGTGAGGTTAGAGATGGATTAATTGACTGCATTGATCGCATGATCCCATTGGAGTGTGATCAGCTGGAGATACACCAACAAGCCACAACCTTCAACATTGCCTCAGGTACCTTTGGGAAGAACCTATCAAAGATTGCAAAGGAAGTAGATGAGCCAGGTAAACAAAGATTTCAATTTTCAAATCCTTAATACTTATTTTGTTAAACCATTTATAATTTGATAGTTGGATATAATTTGTAAATTTGTTGAGCTAACTCATTACATTCCTATGTTTTTTGCAGCACAATGGTGGGAGGCTTTTGGTAGCCATCGTCCTGAATTGCAGAGATTTGCAATTGGTATTTTGAGTCAAACTTGCAGTGCCACTAGGTGTGAGCGCAATTGGTCTGTCTTTGAGAGGATTCACACAAAGAAGAGAAACCGTTTGGATAAAAAATGGTTAAATGATCTAGTCCATGTCCAATACAACCTCCAGCTCATACGCAACCAATTGCTGAACAAAAAACCTAATTCAAATCCCATTGTGTTGGAAGACATTGATCCAACATCAGATTGGGTAGTGGAGTGTCATCCAGTAGAGTTTGATTCTGATGAGGATCTTGATTTGGATTTACAGGTAGAGGCAACACTCAAACATAATGTTCAGTTGAATGCAGATCTTGATCCACTTGTACCAGCCTCAGGGCCAGCCCCAAGTACTCCAATTGCAGGCGCTTCTTCTGTGGAGCCACGACAAAAGTGCATATCTCGTCTATCTCAGCTTGCATTTGCTGCACAGCATGCTAGTGCTACCACTTCTACAGTTGCAGTTGGAGATGATGAGGAGCCATGGGGCCCCCTGTCTAACTCTGATCCAGAGGTTGATCCAGATGATCTTGGCTCCTCTAGCAGTAGCCAGTGACACCACTAGCCAGTAGTATTGGTCACAGTTTACTTTTGTTGTAGAAGCCATTTCTAGCCTCCTTGGTTATGTGTTTTTGTTTTGATATCTATATTATCATCATGTATGTATTGGACAATGCACTGGGTGCCATTTTGATATAATGGATATATACATGAGCCTGCTTTGATCATATGTTGTCTTCTACCTATATTCTAATGCTGTGCGTTTGGAAACATGAATGAAAATCTTTAAAATTATTTTTTTTATAAAAAAATAAATATTTAATGTATTTTTTACAACGATCGAGTCATTGAAATCAAGCCGGCCGAGTCGATACCAAGTCAAAGTCAACCCTCGGTCGAGTCGGTGTCGAAGTCAGAGTTTTAAAACATTGATACGAATACAGCTTTAGGCCATCTCATTCAGGGATGGGTAGGAGCATCTAGCATGGAGCATTGGTCTGTAGATGGGCATGGAGACGTATTGTCGCACAGAGTGTCTAGGCACGTCGACAATGCTCAAATCGGGGGCTCTCACCTTGATCCCCGATCTCTCCGGTTAAGCCCTCTCCCTATAGCAGGCTAAGGGGGGTAGACCCTATGGATAAACAAGATGAAGGAGAACCAGCTGGGGTCAACTGACTCGGGAGACACAATGAGGCAATCGAAAACCTGATTAAGGCTCAACAAGACTTAAAATTTGATTAAATTTTTAATTGATTAACACCAGTGCCTTATGGAGTCAATGCTCCAAGGTAATCAATTAGTTGTTGCTGCTTATGAAATAATTAAGGTTGCTTGAAGAATTTGTAAAATATCTAACATGTAACGAGCATCAAATAAAATTCAAGCAAGGACGACAGTTTTTCTATAGAAGCAAAATGTCTTAGCAATTAAATTTCAAGAGATACAGATACCTTAATCAACCACAAAACTTAAAAGCTAAGCAATTCAGGTCCCAGAAATAAAAAATGTATGCTTAGTGACCAAATCCAGGAAGATTTACCACTTTCCAACAGTTATTCTCCACATATAAAAATTTAAGCACATTTAACTATAGTAAAGTGATAAATACTAATACCACAAAAAAGACATCAAAAGGAATTTTCAATTTTTAATTAATCTTTTTTCAAAATTTTTAATTTTTAAATATTTTTTTTTTTAGTATTAGAATTTTTTGCTTTATATGGAATAAAAAAAAGGAAAATAAGTTGACTAAAACTAAACTAAAGAGAAAATCTAACAAAGTAAATCAAAACCAGCAATCTAACCCCTTTTTTTTTGGATTTTTTTTTAAGGGATTTTCTAGATCATGTAATTTTTATTTTTATCAATATAGAAACAATACAAAAAACAAAATCTAAATGGAAAAAATTTAAGTTTGAAATTTTATTTTTTTTAAATGAAAAGTTAAAACAACTAAATAAAAAATAAAAACTAAATTGAAAAAAAAAAACAAAAAAAAATTAAAGTCCTAAAAACTTTAATGAAAATAAAAGGAAATAAAACCAAAATCACAATCTTTGCAAACTTAGGCCTAAATGCATAAATAAAAGGAACTAACTTAAGGTAACAACACGCATATCAAATACTTACAATGAAATAAAATTAACCCTAACCCTAAGTGTATTGCGTGTGCAAGTTTGCTGGAGTTCGACGGCAGAAAGGCACGAGGCTGGAGAATGCAACGAGGAAGGGACAAACCAATTGTAGGTTGACAGTGCGTGGATGTTATGGCAGCCGCGGTGGGTTATGGCAAAGAAGAACGTGACTGCGATAATGTAGGAAGCTGACTGTGTGAGAGTGATGGTTGTTGCGGGGATGACTGTGTGAAAGGTGCAGCGATGAATGGAAATGGAAAGCCGATAGGATGGAGGGATGTGTGCAGGTGGGACGAGGTATGGTGATGGAGGACGAATAAAGCACGCGGGAGAATAGCGAAAGAAGGCTACGCGAAGACTGCGTTTGTTGCAAGTGAGAGACTGCATGAGAGATGGCGAGGAAGGAAATGCGAGGAGTGGTTTATCTATGCAGGTTTGGCAGCGAATACATGGAGGAAGGAAAATGCGAAATGGAAGAGTGAGCTGGAATGAATATGCAGAGACGAGAGGGGAATGACGAATTGAGTGTTGACTGCGTGGAGAGAGTTGGAGGTCGATGAAGGAGCCACGCGTGGGAAAGGAGACTGCGTGGGGCAGGAGAATGGAACAGCGTGCAGGGAAATGAGGCAGTGGAAGGGAGAGCTATGGGAATCGCAGGGAAAACCGGATTGCCTACAGAAAAATTCTAATTTTTTCCTGCAATAAAAAATAAAACCTTAGGCAGCAACAGAAGATTACAAAAGAACAAAAAAAAACGGAAAACACAGATAGCAAACCAGTGCCCCAGAAGCCCTTGAAGAAATTTTCCAAAATTTTAATAAAAAAATTTAAATCGTCCTACTTCAGATTTGCTTGAAAAACCCCACAAAAATTTTCCAGATCTAAAATAAATACCCCTGCAGGAGTCGATTTGAGGCCAGATCTTACCCTCCAGGGCCTAGATCTGGCTTCAAACAAGATCTTCTTTTCAGACTTGCAACCTGCAAATGGAAAAAAACAAAACACCCAGAAACAATATATGCAAGGATGAAACTAAAAACCCCAAAGCTAACTAAATAATTACAATATTCACAAATTAAAGGCTCTAAGCAGCCAGATCTGTCATTACGCCACACATATATTCTTTTTTAAATTTTAAACTTAAGGTGAGGTGCTTCAGAAAACCCTTCATGCATCCACAATGGAAGTTCTAATCATAAGCCCGGGATCAAAACCAGCTGGGCTCTTCAGAAAATGCTATCCGAGAGTTGGCTGGTCCAACTGAAGACTTCCCCGAACGCCCATGATCTCAAAATCAAGGATTTCCTGCACAACTTAATTCAACCATTAACATAGAGAGAGAAAACAACAATAAAATTTAGATCTAATGGAGATACCTGCCATTATATTCAGAAATTAAACTATCATTCAAACCCCAGTGACCAAACAAGATACCTATTCTTAAATCACTCTTCAATAAGCTATTATCAATGGCTGAAAATAAATCTATGCATGAAAATAAAACATCTTACAGCATTTCCACGAAGAGTAACACTAGCAGAGATTAACCCCAAGGTCTTTCTTTATTGCCCATGAAAAACAATTACAAGAGAACTTTCACTTAGCACATGACTCAAAAATCGAATCATCTCAAATGACAAATGACCTCCTATTTAAAGAAAAAATTCAAGTGATCCTTGTCAAAGCGATCTAGACTGTTGATGAGGATCAAAAAATCTTTTAATCTCATCCGTCGAAATTAAAATAATGAGGAAATTCAAAATTATCATTTAAATGCATTTTAATTAATTCAAAATTTTAATTTTTGAATTGATTTCCTCAAAATTTCGACTAACTTAACCCTAGGGACCAAGGGCATAAAATTTAGCAAAATAATCATTTAACCCTAGTCCCTGGAGCTCTTAAAATTTAGTTTTTTTAAAGGACCCTCGAATTTAGCCTTTGGAAAATTTAAAATTACCTAGGACCTAGGATTTAGGACTTACGACTTAGGACTTATGAGGGGATAAATTATTTTTCTAACCCTCAAGACATTTTACATCATGATTTTTACATTTTTACATCTCAAGGGGGAAAACCCATTTGACATAGACCTTCATAGACTACCCAGTTCTACGACACAAATATAATCTAACAGATCAAGCAATTTGTAATAAAATAACCTAACCAAATAGTTAGGATTATTCCCAAATCACTTTTACATAGGACTCCCCTAAGATTCTAGTGACAAAATCCATTACGGCTTTGGGGTAAGACTGAAGGAAAACTCTGCCGATCATGGATCAGTGAGACAAAAAAACCTTCCAGAATGTAGATCATCACTAGAAAATTAGGTTTACCTAGGCAACTACATGCATGACATAGATCTGCTAAGATTATTTACAATTTACACATGCAGACTGGGTTTACAAAAGAATATGATCAGGCTGATGATGATAGTCGAATGGCACGGACACGTTGATCAAGCAATATCCCTTTTGCAAAAAAAGGGAGTGTACTGCTATGGGTCGTTGACAAGTAATGGTCAACATCTGGCTCTACTTGGGGATACGTTGCTGCACTGTAGGAATGTAAGAATCCAGAATCTGCATCCACGCAATACACAACAAAACATAAATAGCGTCTATCCAAAAATCATCATATAACATTAAGCACAGGAAAGATATAAGCTCTTCATTTATTAACTATCTAGTAACATGAAAAGTAAATCTAATCCTAAAACAGAAATAAAATGTTGAAAAGACAAGGAGCAGGGTTAGGAATACAGAGGATGCCCCATGGCATCAGATGCGTTCAGTATAGTGTATATTGAGTATTTGCCTGCTTTAGGCAAATCTGTCGGCTTCTTCTCGGATGTGCCATGTCCAATTCTGCATATGGTAGGACTTTTTCCTATCCAAAAATCAAGCCGCTTACGGCTATCTGATGCATCAAATCGCTTTCTCATTCTCTTTCTCTTGCGTCTTTTCTTTGTTGAACATTCTACTTCAAAACGTTCAGATGAAGTATGTAAGATATGCGTGACATGTCTTTCTTCATCTTGCATCTGATTTTTATCGTTTTCAATTTTATCTGGGCCACCTTCAATTAACCACTTTTCAATCGAACCAATGACCTCCTCATAATAAGATGGAGCTTGTTGCAGCAGATAAGGAAGCTTCTGATCTGTTAACGTCTCCTTGTTTCTTTCATCCTCTAACCGTTGTTGAAATATTTGTACCTGTATTATAATGGCATCCATCTGGCTAGAGTGTTCAACCTTCATAGCACTGATTTCCCTGGCATGGTCTTCCTCCATGCTCAATAAATTATTCTGAAGACATCTGACTAGCTTCCATACCTTTTATTACTTTGTCATTCTTTTCCTTTATGGTCATCAAGCAATGTTGCATAGAGTTTATCTCTTTCTTATGATTTGCTTGCATGGTAGCCAACTGATTATTATAATCGAATGTCATGATAGTCATCTCTTCATCCATAGTTTGGAATCCTACCTTGTGTTGGATTGTGTCCTTAACTAAAGAGAGAGTAGTTGCTCAAGTGATAGCCCATGTGTTGCACATTGTCTAAGCCACTTAGGGAGGGTTTGCACTAGGTGCTAGATTTCGCTAACATACTCTCAATATGTGCCCTCCTTGGTGTTGAGAAATCAAGGGCGGCTATATTAGGGCGATTTCTCTTACTTTCATAATTGCTTGTGATGTTCTTTTACCTAACTTGATGTACTTGTAGTGAGCTTCTTCTTTACTTGATCATTATAGTGTTCTTTTATCATCAAACAACTACCAAACTAAAAGATCAATGAGACAAGAAGACACAAAATATAGATTGCTAGCCAGGGCCAAAACCTCTCCTCTTAAGAGAAAAACCCACAAGAATTCTTCTCTTCTTATAGAATCTTCAAATGACAAATTCCAAGACCTAAGGCCCTTGACAAAGACCCCTCCAAGACCAAGTCAACCTCTTCTTTGATGAGCTTTCCTTCCACTAGTCAACGTCAGTCAAAATTGCCCCAATACATTAGATTCCGGCCTCTCTTCAGAATTTCGGTTTCTATTACAGTTTTGTAATTTTCAGCCTCTACTACAAAAACCCTATCTCGCACGTGTGAGGAAAAGATGATGAATTTTTCCTTCTCCCTCCTGTGCTTGGATTGCTTCTTTCTTCTTGGCAATTCGGCTTGCAAACTTGATGTTTATAGCACCAAAATTCGGCTTATTTGGAGATCTGAAATTTCTGTTTTGCTATAGCAAAATGATGCCCTAACTCTTCGCACGTCTGAGAGGATTTATGGCCCAGAAACTCATATTCCGATTTCATTTTTTGTCTCCTTGTTTCTCCTTCTTCACTCCTTTTAGGTCTCCTTTTCTTGATAAAAATCAAGAAATTAATAAAAATGCCATGTAGACAATTTTTTAATATAACTTTACTTTTATCTATGTTCCACAATATTTATTAGCACGAAATCTAATAAAAAAATTTAATATATTATTTCTAACTTTTTATTTTTATCGAAATCCCTCAATATATGACACTTTTATTAAAATAATTGTTTATATTTATATTCTATATTTAACTGTCTATATTTATTTATATTTAACTATCTATATATATTTTATATTTAACTCATTTTTGTGAAAAATCTTGAATCAAACACATCAAAAACCCCTACTGCAATTTCTGTTTTACTATCTCCTACTTGTTCTTTACATTAACAAGTTATTTAATTACATAAACATCAAAGTAAACACAAATGCAGCCTTCACAGATATACAGATCATGCACCGAAGTAAACAGAAACAATAACACAAGGGACATTGTTATTTTTGGACAATCGTCCCCGAAAAAAACCCAATGTGGGAAAACCAGTGTAGCATATATGAGGGTTTTATTATCATATTTCTGAATACAACTAGGGTGCCAGAAATGGCTCACCCTTCAAAGAATATCCTTGGCAGTAGTACCTCTCTCTGGAGACAGATATTCTGGAAAATCAGCAACTGGATGATCAACCCCACAGTGACTCTGACTATTCCTTGCGCTGGACAGTGAAAGTTGCTCCTAGCACTGCTCTGGAACTGCGTCACCCTCTCCTGGCTCAGGATCTGCTAATCAGCTCCCTGTCCGCACCATAGAATCTCCCAGCGTTGCCTCTAAGGCCCTCTACGTCCTTTGTGTCAGCCTCTACGGCCCTCTGCATCCTCTGCGCTGGCTCCTTCGACCTCTGCATCGGCCCTTCTTGGGCCTGCATTGTCTCTTCCGGCACTTCACTGCCTCTTTGCTATGTATTCTTCAACCTTAGATGGAAATCTCTTGCTGAACTGCCCCTCATTGCAACTGATCACTAACTCGATTTCCTCAACAAACCTCACCCCAGAAAATCGAATTCTTGATCTCTCTTGGTGTGTCTCCAACTAACCCCCAAGCCTTCTCTTATACTTTTCCTGTTGATGATTCAATGGCCGAGATTAAGTCCCTAATCAATGGCTAAGATTAGCATTGGCTTGATCCTCGTCACTTAGAACTTTGTCACCCATTTTATAGTAATACACATTAATATTTTTATTTTCCTTAGTTTAGACTTAGGGACCTATTAAAATATTAATTGTTTTAATCTCTCTTCATCCAAGAGGAATTTCTCCAAACGATTTCTGGATCTTGGAGATCTCATGTGCCTTAGCCTCTCCACCAAATTTCAAGGCTAGAGCACATCCAATGCTACCCAAAATCAACAAGTTTTTGGGTGTTTTTTACGACATTGTTTACTGAAGCCACAATTTCATCCAAAATATATTTTTTGGCCAGAATCCGGTAATTTGCCCTTTTTGGAATATGCTTTTTTAACAATTTAACTATTCTTTAACAATTTAATTGTTTTATATTTAATTCTATTTAACTATATATTCTATATTTTTCGTCGGAATCCGGTAATTTTGTCCTTTTTCGAAATATGTTTTTTAACTATTTTATATTTAACTAATTTATATTTAGCTATATCTTTTATATTTTGGTAATTTGTCCTTTCTGGAATAAGTTTTTTAACTATTTATCTATTTTATATTAACTATAACTATAGTTTATTTTTAACTATTTTATATTTGATATGTTATATGTTATATTTAACTACTTTTTAGTTATTTAAATATTTTATATTAACTATAATTATATTTTATTTTTAACTATCTAACTATTTTAGATTAACTATAATTTGTCTATATTTAATTGTTATATATATTTTATATTTAACTATTTTTTTTGGTGTTTTTTTGGGCATGGTTATTAATGTCAAATGGGCCCGCATTTTTAATTTATATTTCTTCACTAATGTCAAGATTTATGTTGCATTAATATCTTTTTCAATATTCTAATTTATATAGATAAGATAGGTAAATAACATTAATAAAATATTTCACCGATACCAAAATTAATAAAAAAATATTTCAAAAATACCCAAATTAAACAATTTAAAATTATTTGGGACATGTACCTCTTATTAAATTTAAGGGATTTTTATTGGTTTACATATTATGACATGGAAATTAAGCGAAAATTTCATGGGCACTTTTAGGCTGAAATTTCCTCTAGTGCAAACTTGTTGGATGTGTCTTCAAATGAGATCGAGTGCCTCTTATATATAGGCTTCCCTTAGAGTTCAGATTGTCATCATGAGGTCAACTTGTCCTTCCTTGTAGGTCGACTTGTTGATGGCTAGGCCAACTTGATCTTGGATGGTCCTTATGACTGAAATTGACTTACATAAATTTTTTTGACTTGATACATCATGCCCAGTGGGGTCTTTTATATATTACAATGACTCATTGACTTCTTGACTCTATGACAAACCCTATAAGCACTCAATGGGTGCTTGACATACAAATAAATTGACCTTGAGCATGAAAGCCATGCTACAAAAATGATAATAATAATAATTTTTCTTTCTTTTTACAATATACAAGAATCAAGAGTACATTTCATATTTATGAAGACCGAACCTAGTTACATACTTCAACACTTGGCCACCCTATCAAGCACTCTTAGAGGGAGAAGGTGGCTAGGGGCATCCAAGGAATACCTAAAAGGAGGGAGGCACCCAATAGAAATGTCAGTGAACTATAGGAGTGAAGAATATTTCAAGAATCCAACATTGCATCTGCCCTAAGAGGTCCATGGAAGCAATTTCCTCCAAATAACACAGGACCAAAATTCAAATAGGGGTATCTTTCTCCCATTATATTTGAATCGCCTATTGTGCATATCCTATGAATAAAAAAGATACACCTAAAAATACCTAATGTACATACTACATATCACATGAATAAAAAAGATAAGCCTAAAAATACTCTTAAGCTAAAGGGGTGGGCACCAAACTCGTCTTGGACAATCGTTTACAGGATATTACATCTGCAACAAATCTTAAATTAGAGTATAGTAGATTGGACTCTCTCTAAACGAGCCCAATTCACTAGTAGTAAACTAGGCCTCCAAGCGTTGACACCATATAACATAGTAGGCTTGATGATCATGTCAAAGAGATGAATCTTTGAAGGAAATCCTAAAAGTGCATCACAAAAAGATACTCATATCCCTTGCTACGTTGAGCTTGGGATTCAGAAAGCAAGCCTCACACTGAATCTAAGACCTAAGAATTGGACGCAAGTAGCTATATATTGTATAGAAAAAAAAATAAGGATTTTTCTTTTTTAAGTAGAGTTATGTCGAAGAAACCTAGAACTATCAAACAAACTTAATTGCAACTTCAAGTTTAGAAGAACAAAGGACTTTCCATCAATAGTGGGGACCACTCCTATCAAAATCATGGGCTATGTCTCTTTAGTTGACCTATGACTTGTTTTCTAAGATAAGCAAGCTTCCATGGCACATTTAACCCATGTGAGATAGCCTATACACTCTCTATGGCCATGGTCTAGAATAAAACAGAGTTTGTGTAGTGCATCAGCAAAAAGTCAAATGCATACACCACCTCAATGAAGAACATAGGCCAATTATTCGGCCAAGGAAATGCTAACTTCAAGAAAATGTGTAAGACATTCAACATAGGAAAACAACACCTCTAAAATAGTGTTGCTGAAGCATCATATTAGAATGGCAACTCCCAAACATAAAATCTAGCCACCAACCAAGGCCCAACTTCTTTGAGTAGGAAAACAAAGTTGAAGCAATATTAAAACAAACAAACTCATAATGATTGAGCGTAGCACCCTTCCTAGGTAAGTACTTTTCGCCTCTTCAGTGTTTTTCATGTAACTTGCAACTTATTGACATTTATTTGTTCTCATGGAGAGGGCCCTCCCATAGCATTTGTCTAATTTGTATGCTTCTCCATTACTTTAGGTTTAAGACATGATGGAAATTCTTAACCTTTCCACTTTGACTGACTTTGACTAGCCTATAAAAAATCTGAAAAGTAATGAGGGTGTGAGTATTTTACACAATGTTTCAATCCTAGACTGCTATTGCATGACATATTGCATGTCGATATTTGTAGTTCAAACAAGTACTTGCACACAAGTCTAAGTGCCTAGACGTGGAAGTCATCTAATTAACCTTTAACCTTAGCAATTATTTTAATTATTAAAGTAATTTCTTTTTATGAGAAAAGTGAGTTTAATCTAAAGAGATGCAAAGGTTATTTGCATTAGTGAATTAGATGAATCTCAATCATTGATCTCAAGTGAGGTTGAAATATAATCTCAACTGTCAATCACTTTGGAGATTAGGGTTGTGGATTCAGAGAACAACTCAAACTTATAAAAAAAAGGCTAAGTTGAGGGATAAGACACATCAAGTGAACACAAGACATTTAGATAGTGATATCTTAGCGATTGTATGGAGGACATTCATCCAAGTATGCAGGGTTCGAGGAAGAAGAACAAGGGGCAGCAAGCGAGAAGGATCTAGCAGCTAACAAGATCAAAGGACAGATTTTGAGGGTTTGATCAACTGGAAATATTCCAGGTTTTGCTGTTTGTATTTTTCCTGAAAGGGTCATTTTCCCAATAAGGGAGCCCTTTTATGCTGAAGATAATTTATTAATGAAACAACAGATTTGAAGGGCAATATTTATTTGTGTGCATGTGTATGAAATTGGTGTCATTTTGTTTTCAATGTTTATCTTTTCTGTACTTGTTAACATCCCAATAGTACATGTTATTCAGTGAGCTGAAATTATAATTAAAATCAGCAAAGAAAATGACTAGGAAATAATGTCGTTTACTGGAGTTAGAAAATTAAAATTTCATAAGGAAATCACACGATGACAAATGTAATTACAATCAAAAAGTGAAACAACCCAAAGTACACAAATGAAATTATGAGAAACAACTTGAAAAGAAACATCCAATAAAAATCAAGCTCAAAACATCTCTTTGAACCTTTTAAATGCACACTCTACTGTTAAACCATTCTCTCTCTCTCTCTCTCTCTCTCTCTCTCAACGGACACCAACAGCATTTTCCTGTTCATCCAATTAAACATGTCAATAAAAACAATGCAAAATGAAATAAGAGGCCATCGAATACAAAGAGGGTATCACTTTGAGCCTTTTGAATGCATACTCTAGTGTTAAACATCTCTCTCACTCTCTATCTCTCTCTCTCTCTCTCAATACACACACACAAAGAGCAATTTCTAGTTCATCAAATTAATTATGTCAATAGAAGCAAATATAAAATGAATAAGGGACCAATGAATACAAAAGGAAATTAAAGAGTGTGGAATAAACCTTCATCGTAATTAGGCATGGTGTCTTGGAGGAATTGGCCTGCACATCAAACAAGAAATAAATGTCAGAAAACGATCAAGTAAATTTGGAAGGGCTTGATTAAAGGGTCACCAATGTATCACCCATGTCAAATGTCTCTATAAGTACAACTCCTATATGTGTAAATTAACTATGATTCAAAATGAGATAACATGATAAAAACAATGAAGAAACTTAGTAACGTCAACTACATGGCACTATGGCTATTAATATAAGTTTGCAATGTTGCATGCACACCAATATAGTCATCGCCTTACTTTGTAGATTGAGTGAGTTTCATTACACTATAAGACTATAACAAATAGTATTCTTTCAACCCTCAAGATATGCTAGTAGGGGTTTCCCAAAGGCTTGTGACTAATGGTGGGGAGGAAGGAGTTTCACACCATATAGTAAGGTTCTGATTTTACAACCTTGAGGTAGCCATGGGGGCACCTGCATTAGAGGTTAAACTTACAACAATGCATGGTCTAAGGCTGAGCCCCAATGTTCTCCTTAAGGCCTACCATATTTTATCCATAGAAGCGATCAAAGGAAATAAGTTTGGATTCCTTTCTCTTTACCAAAATAAATACTTTAATATGTAATGGGCTAGGGCAATTTTCTCCTATGGTTTCGTTCTGGTTAGGGATTTTTTAAGCAGTACAACAAATTTTCTTTATTTACAACTAATAAGTCATTCCTTGCAAAATTTAACTTCCTATATTTACAGTCCACAATACAATAATATTGTTATATTTCAACCATCTAAAAAACACAAGAGTGTTCAATTGGTCCAATTTCACCCTTAAATCAGTTCCAAATACAAACCCCACTATTATGAATTCAACAAATCTGCCATTCACTACACGACATCAATTTGGTCAACATCTTATACAAATTTAACTAGACAATTACACAACGAACCCAAACTATGCAACTTAATTTGATCAGCGAGGGACCCTGTCAATCTTAGAACAAATCCTTGCCTTGAGAACTTTTGGGATGCGTTTAAATTAAGAATGTGGTTGTGGGCATCTTGTTCCTCACTTTGCCTCGTAGCCTCACAGTTTATGAACTGCATTACCAATGTTGATTTCTGGTAGCATTGGATGTGCTCTAAGTCTCAAATTTTGTAGGAACACTTGGGCACATGTATTCCAAAGAACCCATAAAGTGTTTTGGGAAATTCCACCCAGAAATAGTTTTATTAAAATAATTAATTATTTTTAATGGGACCTGTTGACCACTACGTGTCAACCTTCCATAGCAGTACACCCCCTTTTCTTTGCAAAAGGGATAGCGCTTGATTGACGTGTCCGTGCCATTCGACAGTCATCGTCGACCTTATCATATTATGTTGTAAACCCAGTCTGCATGTGTGAATTGTAAATAATCTTAGCAGAGGTGAGTTATGTATGAAAATTGTCTAGGTGGACCTAATTTTCTAGTGATAATCTACGTTCTGGAAGGTTTTTTGTCTCACTGATCCATGATCGGCAGAGTTTTCCTTCAGCCTAACCCCAAAGCCGGAATGAATTTTGTCATTAGAATCTTAGGGGAATCCTAGCGCGTTGATCTGCTAGATTATAGTTGGTCGCAGCACTAGGTGATCTATGAGGGTCTATGTCAAATGGGTTTTCCCCCTTCGGATGTAAAATTGTAAGAGTCATGATGTAAAGTGTCTTGAGGTTTAGGAAATGTTTTAATCCCCTCATAAGTCCTAAGTCCTAGGTCCTAGGTCATTTTTGCAAAGGCTAAGTTCAAGGATCCTTTTAAAAATAAAAATTAAAGAAATTGACAAAAAAAAAGATATAAATAATTAAAAAATTAAAATATATATATATATATATATAATTTAATAAAAAAATTAATTAATAAAATTTTAAAAATAATTAAAAATAAAAAAATATAATATAATAAAATAAAATTTAAAAAAATAAATAAATAAAAATTGAAAAATAATAAAATAATAAAGTAAAATAAAATAATAAAATAAGTCGAAATTTTGAGAAAACAAATGCAAAATTTTAATTTTTAATTTATTAAAAATTTCGACAGATGAGATTAAAAGATATCTCGATCCTCATCAATGGTCGAGATCATTTTGACATGGATCACTCGAACTAGCCGTTGGGAAATTTTTCCTTTAAATAGGGTGCTAGGGGTCATTTGAGATCATTCGATTTGTGAGTCTTGTGCTGAAGAAAGCTCTCTTGTAAACTTTTTCTGATGCAAATAAAGAAAGACTTTGGGGTTGAAATCTTGTTGGTGTTACCCTCCTGAAGTGCTGTAAGCTATTTCATTTTTCTGCATAAATTTAGTTTTAGCCATTTCTAATAGCTTGATGAAGAGTGATGTTGAACACAGGTATCTTGTTTACTCACTAGGATTTTAATGGTAGTAGAATTTCTGAAAATAATGGCAAGTATCTCCATTAGATCTGGAATTTAGTACTGTTTTCTCCCTCTTTATTGATGGTTGAAGTGAGTTGTGCAGGAAATCCGAATTGTGAAAATCAACGGGCGTTTGGGGAAGTTTTAGGATGAACTAGCCAACTCCCGTAAGCATTTTCTTGAAGAGCCTGGCCAATTTCGATTCTGAGTCTATCATTTAAGTTTATTTTTAAATGCATAAGAGATTTCTGAAGTATCTCATAGTAAATCTGAAATTCTAAAAATATTATTGTGGATTACTGACAAATCTGGCTGTTATAGAGTCATAAATCTGTACATATTGTAATTGATTTGTAGGGTTTTTCGTTGCATATATTATTTCTAGGTATTTTTGCTTTTATTGTTACAGGCTTTGGAGCTGAAGATACAATCTTGTCCTGAAGCCAGATCTAGGCCCTGGAGGGTAAGATCTGGCCTCAAAATTACTTCTTGCAGGGATAATCTTCAACGGATTTCCAAATTTTCTGAAAAGATTTGAGGGTTTATCAAAGTTATTTTGCTACTCGGGGTTTATTTTTTGTTACAGAATTTTTATTTTTTGTTGGGGCAGGCTGGATTGCTACCATACCTCAGCTCCTTGCATCCAATCTGCAAGCGGAAACATCAGCTCTCCTCCACGCATTTCTTCTAGCTCTTCAATTCACCTGCGTGCTGCCTCTCTGGCTTCTTCAAACGCTGCCCAAAACTGCGTCTTTGTATTTGTCATTTTCACGTTGTCCATTGAGGCAAATCTGCTCCATTCTTAGCCATCTCACATCTCCCAACCCAACTGGCCCCAAGTTGGTCATTCATTATCCCATAGGGTCTTACCCCCTTAGCCGCGGGAGACAGGCTTAAACGGAGAGATCGAGGATCAGGGTGATAGCCCCCGTTCTGAGCATTGTCGTGACAATCTGTGCGACAACATTTTTTGGCGCTATTGCTGGGGATTAGAGTTTTTTCTGTCCTTGGTCCTTTCATTTCGAGCTTTTCCGTGTTTCACTTCCTATCCGGGTGGCGACTCCACTTCATATATTATCTACAAGAGTGTATACTAGAAGACATCCAAGCAATTTGTGCAATCCTGCTCCTGATCCTGAAAGGGCCCTCAGGGTACAATTACACAAACTCTCTTCTCGTACACTTATTGTTAACCTCAGACAAGAAGCCCTCTCTGATATCCATTTACTTTTTAATAGTTCAGTTGAGCACGACATCATGGACATATTTTCCCCGTGTAACTTTGCTAACATTCAGGGTTATCCCAATGATATTCCAAAACATGGAATGGATAAATTGCTTATCTTTCAGGGAGATAACGCAATCAGTGCTAATTCACATCTAAAAGCTTTTAGTTCATGGCTGGGGAAGTATGCAAGGACCGCTGATTTTAATCATGAAGATGTTAAAATGACCCTTTTTGTTCTGACTTTGGAGGGTGATGCTTTAGATTGGTTTACAGAAAAGCCTCAAAATTCATTTGATTCCTTACAATCGATTGTTAATGCCTTTAAGGAAAAGTATGGAGATAAGAGAGAAGCAAGACACCTTGTGAAAGCTATCAGCATAATCAAAAAGAGAGAGAATGAAACTGCTGAAGAATTTAATAAAAGGTTTAATGATATTATTAAAGAATTACCTCAAGACTATAAACCTACCGACAAATCTCTTCAAGATTTTTACATTGATGCCTTTAGTCCTAAGCAATCTTATGAATTGCGACGTGCTAGACTTAATGATTATAGGGATTGCCAAGCCTTAGCTATAGAGCTTGAAAAGGACAAGGCAGCATCTGGGAAGTCTGAGATCCCAGGTTTTGATAGGACTGCTACGAAACTAAAAGAACCTAAAGGAAAAGCAGTTCAAGAGCCTGAAAGCGAACTTGTTCTCAAATTGCTCCAAAAGATTGAAACCATGGAGATTAATCATAATAAGGAGATAGCTACTTTGCAGAATAGGTTGGTCCAAATGGAAAGAGCGCAAAAGCAAAATTTCCAGCCTCGAAATAATAATAATAGAAATAACAATTGGCAAAAGAAGGGTCAATCTAGTGAGCAGAGACCTCCTAATCCGTTAACTAATTTGGTTGATAATGCTCCTCCTTACTGTCGGGTTTGTGATGCTCTTCATGAAGAGGCCACTTGTCCCATCTTTAGAAGAATTTTAGATAATGGAATGTTTGGGCAGGTGATCAAATAAATGTAGTAGGTAACAAGTTTCCTTTGTCTATGGATGACTCGATAGAGGTAAAGGAAAATAGTTGTGATGTTATGAATCCTTCATCAGCTTTTAATATAAATAACCTTGAAAATGAAGATGACATTTTGGCTAGGTTATATGGTGAAAAACCCTCTCCTGAGCAAATCATGGAAATTGCTAGAGATAAAGGCTTGACCTATCAGAGAAGGGATAAAGATCAGAGTGGGAATCAAATTCCCCCTCGAACTTTTAACCCTGGTTTAAACTCTGGATTAGATGTCGATTTGGTAAGTTGGTTTAACAATGCAAAATTCTGGGTTCCTGTCTCCGAAATTGCTAAAATCCCTTCCCAAAGAGACAAGTTACTAAAAGCTATTCAAGGTCCTCAAGTAAATATTTCTCAACAGAAGAATCGGGAAGTTGACTATCATGATGCTCCCATATATTTGCAAAGCTTGGATGCGGATAACAAAGATCACCAGCCTTTCTTTATCACCTTGTTAGTTAATGGATATAAATTGATAATTGCATGTTGGATTCTGGTGCATTAGCTTGTGTAATGACTAAAAGGGTCATGGAACAGATTAACTTAAGAGTTTCTAGACCCTACTATAATATATGTGCCATGGATTCTAAGAAAATTGAAGTGCACGGTTTGATCAAAGATTTGCAAGTTCATTTATCAGTTTACCCAGACATCATGATTGTTATGGATATTGTTGTTGTTGATGTGCCTAATGCTTGGGGTATGCTTTTATCCAGAAAGTGGGCCTCTGATCTAGGAGGAAGTATTCAAATGAATTGGTCATATGCTATGATTCCTTCTCCTAGGGGTGATGGTTTTGTAAGACTAAATAGAAAGCCCGAAAGAAAATTCCATGTCGAAGATCCTAAGAGACCTCACAACGAGATAATCAAAGAGCAATCTGACATTGGGAACTATGCCATCATGTCTAATTTCATAATCCCTCTCGATGATAAGATTAAGGATCTCAATGATAGAATTTGGTACATGTACTTCGATGGTGCATCGTCTAGGCATGGTAAAGGTGTTGGAATAGTGCTTAAATCTCCCCTTGATCACATTTTCAAGTTTGCCTATCGATTAGAATTTGAAGCAACCAACAATGTCACTGAATATGAGGTTGTATTGTTGGTTCTTGAATTGGCAAAATCTTTGAAGATTAAGTTGCTTAGCATTAAGGGGGATTCTGATTTAAGTATCATGCAGCTTAAAAATAAATTCACAAGTAAAAATCAAAAATTAAGAAATTATCGAAATGTTGTGTGGGATACTATAGAGCACTTTGATGCCCTTGACCTCAAAGCTATCCCAAGAAAGCAAAATAGTTTGGCAGATGAACTTGCTGTAGCTGCTACTACTTTCCAGTTATTTGATGAGCTAATTAAGGATAAGATCAAAATGGAAGTAATATTTAGACCATCTGTTCCAAATAACTCAGAGCATTGGCAAGTCTTTAATGATGAAAGCAAGTCATTCGTTTTCTTAATAGTTTGGATGAGTTTGAGGATTTCCGGATAGATTCTGAGGAGGATGGATCTTTAAATCATGAGCATATCATAAATCCTACTCCTAGGAATGTGGTTGCCTTAGAGCAACATTTTGATTGGCATGATGCCACAAAGTTAAGAGAAGAAAATAAGATGAACCTAGGCGAATATCTTGAGATAAACATTGGTACTTTTGAAAACCAAAAGATTGTTAAAATTGGTAGAGGTACTAGTGTGGAGGAAAGAAAAAAGTTAACTAATTTACTTCGCGAATATCGAGATGTTTTAGCTTTTTCTGATGATGAATTAAAGGGCTATAGGGAAGATGTCATGGAATATACTATCCCCTTAAAAGATGAAAATGCTAAACCCTTTCGCCAGAAACTTAGGCAAATTAATCCTAAATTAGCCCCTTTGGTTCAGAAAGAGCTTGCGAAAATGCTTGCAGCAGGAATTATCGCTCAAACTAGGCATTCGACATGGTGTTCAAATCTGGTGATTGTTAGTAAAAAGAATGGTACGATAAGGCTTTGTGTCGATTTTCGAAACCTTAATCTAGCATGCAAGAAGGATAATTACCCTTTGCCAAACATGGAGACTTTATTGCAAAGAGTAACTGGTTCTGGAATGATGTCGTTGCTAGATGGTTTTTCTGGGTACAATTAGGTATGGGTTAAAAAGGAAGATCGTCATAAAACCACATTCACCACGCCATGGGGTACCTTTGAATTCATCAGAATGTCGTTTGGATTATGGATTATGCTTTCAAGGGGTTAATCGGGAAATTTATTGAGATTTACCAAGATGATCTTACCGTATTTTCTAAAGATGGTATAAGTCATGTAAATCATCTTAGGCAGGTTTTTGATAGATGTAAGAGAATACGGGATTTCTTTGAATCCAGCTAAGTCTGTTTTTGGAGTAACAGAAGGGAAATTACTTGGCTATATCATTTCTAAGGATGGAATCAAGATTGATCCTGAAAGAATTGAAGCAATCTAGAAGATTCCTCTTCCTCATAATCTTAAATCCCTTCAGTCTTTCCTTGGAAAGACAAATTTTCTTAGAAGGTTTATTCCAAATTATGCAGAAATAGCTAAGCCTATTCAAAGTCTTCTAAAGAAAGATGCAAAATTTGTTTGGCAAGAAGACGGCAAAAAGGCTTTTCAAGAAATCAAATGCGTTATTGCAAGAGCTCCTATCTTAGTTAGTCCCGATTATTCCAAGGATTTCATGATTTTTTCTTTCGCTTCCAAAGATACCATTGCTGGTGTCCTGTTACAAAAGAATAAAGATGGTCACGAGCAACCTATTGCTTTCATGAGTAGAGCACTTCAAATTCTGAATTGAAGTACAATACCATGGAAAAGTAAGCTTATGCCCTGGTCAAGTCTCTTAAGCACTTCAAAACTTATGTGGGTTATTCTAAAATCATTGCTTTTGTCCCACATTCTGCTGTCAAAGATATATTAACTCAAACCGATTGCTTAGGTACTCGCGCTAGGTGGGTTACTAAAATACAAGAATATGATTTAGAGATCAGACCCACCAAGCTAGTCAAAGGCCAAGGTTTGGCTCAAATGTTGACTGAAGGTAACGAAAAGACTCTTGGTTTATTTTGTCTTAGCGATCTATCTTCGCCTGAGTTGCAAAGATTAGGAGAGCATGAGTGGTACAAGGACATAGTTTATTACTTGATGAATCTTACATGTCCTAACCATTTAGCTGCTCATAAGAAAAGGGCTCTTAGACTAAAAGCCACTAAGTATTGCCTTATGAAGGATGGCCTTGGATGGAGAAATCCTGAGGGCATAGTGCTTAGGTGTGTTGATGACATTGAATCCAAGAAATTAATCTCTGAATTTCATTCAGGATTTTGTGGTGGTCATTATGCTACTAGAACTACCGCCCACAAAATTCTGAGAGTTGGTTATTATTGGCCTTCAATTTTTTCTGATGTGCATAAGTTTGTTAGAACTTGTCAAGCCTGTCAATTATTCACTGGGAAACAGAAGCTTGCTGCCCTGCCCCTACAACCTGTCATTGTAGAAGCACCTTTTCAGCATTGGGGTCTGGACTTCATAGGGAAGTTCCATGAAAATCCTAGCAATGGCTACTCATGGATTTTGACTACTACGGATTATTTCACTAAATGGGTTGAAGCCATTCCTGCCAAGAATGCCACTGAAAAGGTTATTATGGATTTCATTGAAAATAATATCATTACTAGATTTGGTGTCCCTGCTAAGACCACTACTAATAATGCCAAAGCTTTTAGTTCCTCAGAGTTTTCATCTTTTTGTTTCAAGTATGGCATTGTCTTATCTCATTCATCAAATCACTATCCTCAGGGTAATGGTCTGGCCGAATCAAGTAACAAGAATCTCATAACCATTATCAAGAAGATAGTAGGAGATAATAAGAGATCATGGGATAGCAAAATCAAGTATGCTTTATGGGCAGATAGAATCACTAAGAAGAAGGCTACTGGTAAATTTCCCTTTGAATTAGTTTATATGGCTTGGATGTAACCTTACCTGTGCACCTTTAGTTGCCAGCTTATCAGCTCCTTCAAAAATTTTCTACTGATAAAGATGTTGTTCAGAATAGAATAGATCAGATTGTGGAGTTAGATGAAGCTCATAGGACAGCTTTTGATGCTATATGTAA
>APFE031571021.1:41366-65455 GCA_000404065.3 Pinus taeda
TATTGGAAAAGAAGACACCACAACAGGTACCACAGCAGGGTGAATTAAAGAAAAAGACACCGTGGGTTAAAACTTCAACATATCATCACCCACATCACCCCGCAAGACAACCATCAAGATGGAAACCAAGTAGTCACAACCCCGGTATGACGAATAGCGAGGAGCGAAGATCCACCTACTACACATCAACACAGAAGAGCTGCCACGGTCAACTTCCATATCAAGCGAGCGAAGCACCAGCGAGATCGAGGGTTCACCTTTCTCTTGGATGGCTAGATGCACGTGCATGGTACCAGTGGACTACTTTTTTGAGTAGATCTTATTATTTGTGTTCTTCCCATGTTTCGGGGACGAAACATGCAAAGGGGGGTGGAATGTTATATACCGAGGGGGGGGTAATATGGGGTACCAAGGGAAGTACCCAAGGTAATAATGTAATAATGAGATGGGCCATAGTAATAAATAAGGTGGTTAACCCATATCATGTAAGGGACCACAAGTAGTTAGTAATAATGTAATGGGCCCATGGTATTAGTGGATGGTATGAGGGAACCATGGTAATGATCCATGGTATTGCATGTATGAGGACTATATAGAGGCTAGAGACTCCACATGGAGGGAAGTCAGGAACTATTGTATGAACAGGCATATGGCTTGTGGAGTGTTCTCCTTCCTTAAGGAGTGAATGTATGGTGTTTCCCTACCTTAAGGGTTTTGATCAATAAAGTGAATCATTTCTATCTATTTAGATCTTGTTATTCTTGGGTTTATTTATATTTTCATATAATTCCTGGTTAGATCTACAAAAAGTGGTATCAGAGCACTTTCTTGGGCACAAAAGTGGAATCACCACTTGTTGTAGATCTAACCAGGAATTATATGAAAATATAAATAAACCCAAGAATAACAAGATCTAAAAAGACAGAAATGATTCACTTTATTGATCAAAACCCTTAAGGTAGGGCAAAACCATACATTCACTCCTTAAGGAAGGAGAACACTCCACAAGCCATATGCATGTTCATACAATAGTTCTTGACTTCCCTCCATGTGGAGTCTCTAGCCTCTATACAGGCCTCATACATGCAATACCATGGATCATTACCATGGTTCCCTCATACCATCCACTAATACCATGGGCCCATTACATTATTACTAACTACTTGTGGTCCCTTACATGATATGGGTTAATCACCTTATTTATTACTATGGCCCATCCCATTATTACATTATTACCTTGGGTACCTCCCTTGGTACCCCATATTATTCCCCCTAGGTATATAACACATTGGTAATAGCTTGATGAAGAGTGATGTTGAACACAGGTATCTTGTTTACTCACTAGGGTTTTAATGGTAGTAGAATTTCTGAAAATAATGGCAAGTATCTCCATTAGATCTGGAATTTAGTACTGTTTTCTCCCTCTTTATTGATGGTTGAAGTGAGCTGTGGAGGAAATCCAGATTGTGAAGATCAACAGCGTTTGGGGAAGTTCTAGGCTGAACCAGCCAACTCCCGTAAAGCATTTTCTTGAAGAGCCCAGCCAATTTCGATTCTGGGTCTATCATTTAAGTTTATTTTTAAATGCATGAGAGATTTCTGAAGTATCTCATAGTAAATCTGAAATACTGAAAATATTATTGTGGATCACTGACAAATATGGCTGTTATAGAGTCATACATTTGTAAATATTGTAATTGATTTGTAGAGTTTTTCCTTACATATATTATTTCTGGGTATTTTTGCTTTTATTGTTACAGGTTTTGGAGCTGAAGATACAATCTTGTCCTGAAGCCAGATCTAGGCCCTGGAGGGTAAGATCTGGCCTCAGAACTTCTTACAGGAATAATCTTCAACAGATTTCCAAATTTTCTGAAAAGATTTGAGGCTTTATCAAAGTTATTTTGCTGCTCGAGGTTTATTTTTTGTTACAGACAAAAAAGAAAAATTGGGGCAGGCTGGATTGCTGCCATACCTCAGATCCCTGCATCCAATTTGCAACCGAAAACATCAGCTCTCCTCCACGCACTTCTTCTAGCTCTTCAATTCACCTGTGTGCTGCCTTTTTTGGCTTCTTCAAACGCTGCCCAAAACTACGTCTTTGTATTTGTCACTTTCACGCTGTCCATTGCGGCAAATCTGCTCCATTCGTAGCCATCTCACATCTCCCAACCCAACTGGCCCCCAGTTGGTCATTCATTATCCCATAGGGTCTACCCCCCTTAGCCGCGGGAGACAGGCTTAAACGGAGAGATCAGGGATCAAGATGACAGCCCCCGGTCTGAGCGTTGTCATGACAATCTATGCGACAACAGGACCTAAGTCTAAACTTAGGAAAATAAAATAATTAATGGGTATTAATCTAATTGTGGGTGTAACTTCTAGAAGAAGATGAGGATCAAGCAGAAATGATCTTAGCCATTGATTAGCTTCTAATCTAGGCCGTTGAATGTCAACGAGGAGATTATTTAAGGAGGCTTGAGGGCCATTTGGAAAGACACGGAGTGAGTTCGGAAGTTCGATTTTCTGAAGCAAAGTAGCTGCCGAGAGAATATCAATAGTGAGCTTGTGCAGTGAGGGGCAGGGATAGTTGGGTTGGAGTATCTTCTCTAGAGCCTATGATATGTAGCAAAGAAGCAGAGAGACACCAGAAGGAGGCAGCGCAAGACCCAAAAGGGGTTGACGCTGCACCAAAAGGGCTCACACAGAGGTTGACGTTGAGCCAGAAAGGCTCACGCAGAAGCAGCACAATTCTCCAAGCAAAAGCCTGATTTTGCTAAGGGAGCTGACTTTTCTGAGCCAAGAGGGCTAGAAACTACTCTAGAAGGGAAATCGATTCCCAGTTGCGCTGACACATATCCTTAGAGGCTGACGATGGGCCCATGCAGAGGCAGCGCAAAAACAGCCAGGGACACATTGGTTTCGCTACTGGATCAGCGGGAACTTGCCGGGTAGAGTGAGGTAATCTCACAAATTTCTTCTACCAATTTATTTCTCTGTAACTGGATTGTTAGGAGGGCATCCAGAGTTGTATTCAGAAAACTACTGCATAATAATAAAAACCCTCAGATCTGTTGCACTGGTTTTCCCGCATTGGGTTTTTCCAGGGACATTTGTCCAAAAAATATTGTGTCATTTGTGTTGTATCTTTCTCTATTGTTCAGTTTCTTGTTTTGACATATTATTTAAATGGTGTAGGCTGCAGTGTATTAGCTTCGATATTTGTTGTAGGAAGCAGTAAATAATTTGCTTCAATTATTAACAAATAGGATAAGTTGCTGCAGTAGGGATTCTGGTTTATAGAATTTTCACATGGGATAAGAGGTAGTGCAGGTGAAGTAAGAAGAACAGTGCCAGAGAACCCAGCGCTAACCAGAGAAGGAGGTCGAAAAAGTTGCAGGAGGCAGCAGTTCGAAACCCCAGAGGGTTTGCACAATCCTAGCTGGAGGGCTAAATTTCAAGGCAGTCTCTCTCCAAGTGAGTCAACAGAGAGAAGGGCTTCCAAATTAAAATCTTGTCGTGGCAGAGGGAGCAACATTGAAGCCTCAGCGTGAGGAAGAGCTGGTGAGATGCAGTTTTTCTACAGGTCATTTTGTTGGGCAGAAAGACATCAGAAGAGAGAAGAGAAGCACAATGAGGGAATTTTTCCTCAAAAGATGTCCCGCCAAGAAGTTCGTTTTTTTATTGGTTGAGAAGCAACAGTAAGAAGAGGAGCAGTTCAATAGTGTTCGTGGCAGAACAACCAATGGCTTGACAGATCAGGACAGTTTGGATGGGGCATCCAACTATGTCATCTGGAAGGCAAGAATGTCATTAGTTCTAGATGAGCATGCTCTCAAGACATATGTCGACAACATGGTGGTTGCGCCTCCAGATGCATATCCACTGAAGAAGTACAAGGCAAAGAGAATGACCCTCAACAGAGTGAAGGATCATATTGTCTGTCACATCACTAGCAGAGGGACTACTAAGGAGATGTGGGTTGCATTGTCTACGCTGTATCAAGGATCTTCCGGACATCAGAAGAATTACCTTGACCAGAAACTAAGATCTGCTCAGATGCAGATGGGAGAGCATGTGGATCCATTCCTCAAGAAGCTTCAGGAGACCCGAGATGAGTTATCAATTGTGGGGTCTACACCTTAAGATTCCAAGTTGGTTAGGCTGGTCCTCAATTCTGTCTCAGATGAGTGGCAAGTCTTTGTCCAGAGTATCCTGGGTAGGGCGACTTTGCCGAATTGGGATGAGATGTGGGCAGCGCTCAAGCAAGAGGAGCTAAGGAGAGATCTAGTCAAGTGTAAGCTTGACGAAAGCAGCAATAGTGGGTCGAAGCCCAAGGAGGAGGATGATAATGCAGTCCTTGCATCAAAGGGGCAGCAGGAGTAGCAAAGGTGGAAGAAGGACGTCTTGAAGATAAAGTGCTTCAGGTGTGGTGAAATGGGCCACTACGCAACACAGTGTCCTCTCAAGAAGAAGGACAAAGATGAGAAGCACGATCCGAAGGCTACACCTGCAAAGATTGAGGAGGAGGAGTTCACCATGACAGCCGAGATACCTCCAAGAGAGAGGTGGGTTAATTTAGAGTTGTAGTTTGAAAGAGCTACAGATGGGCAGCATCCCTGAGGAGCCCACCTCTCAGATCAATTCCTTTCTACAGAAGCCCAGATCAAAAGTAGCAAGATGGACTAGTGTTGGATGGTGCTAAGGAGTGTCGGAGAGACAGTTGCAGTGGTTAGGAGCACCAAAGACTGAACAACGCAGAGCAAAGTTGGCAGTAGTGTAGATGGCACAGAGCAGAGGTTAACAGCACCGCAGTAGATTCAAAGGGTCATCAAAGAGACTAGCAACAGTCAAGTTCCAGCATTCACATGGTATCATATTGAACACAGTTAGTTCAGTAATTTGGGATGTTTTTCCATTGTTGATGTAGTAGTAGCAACAGTTTGCAGTGCAGGGGCGGTTGGCAATGGCAGTGCCAGCAGCAGCACGGATGCAAAAATTCAAAGGGAGTTGCAGTACGGATGCCGTGTTGATAGTGGCAGGGTGGACTAGTGTCGAATGGTGCTGAGGAATGTTGGAGAGACAGCTGCAGTGGTTAGGAGCGCCAGAGACTGAACAACACAAAGTAGAGTTGGCAGTAGTGTAGATGGCACAAGGTAGAGGTTAGCAACACCACAGTAGATTCAAAGGGTTAGCACAGAGACTAGCAACAATCAGGTTCCAACATTCACATGGTATCATACTGAACACAGTTAGTTCACTAATTTGGGATGTTTTTCCATTGCTGATGCAGTAGCAGCAGTAGTTTGCAGTGTAGGGGCAATGGGCAATGGTAGTGCCAGCAGCAGCACGGATGCAAAAACTCAGAGGGAGTTGCAATACGGATGCGGTGTTGATAGTGGCAGGGTCAACAACAATACAGATGCAGCATTTGCGCAATGGTTGGTGGACAGCATATCAGACATCGGCAGCACAAAAGGAAATGTTACACAACAGGGTGACGCTCCAACAGCGTGCATTGTTAGAGCACATTCCTCGCCAGAAAGCGTTTTGGGAAATTCCACCCAAAAATAGTTTTATTAAAATAATTAATTATTTTTAACGGAACCCTAAGTCTAAACTTAGGAAAATAAAATAATTAAGGGGTATTAATATAAATGTGGGTGTAACTTCTAAAAGAAGACGAGGATCAAGCAGAAATGATCTTAGCCATTGATTAACCTCTGATCTGGATCGTTGAATGTCAACGAGGAGATTATATGAGGAGGGTTGAGGGTCATTTGGAAAGACACACAAAGTGAGTTCAGAAGTTCGATTTTCTGAAGCAAAGCAGCTAACGAGAGAATATCGATAGTGAGTTTGTGCAGTGAGGGGCAGGGATAGTTGGTTTAGTGTATCTTCTCTAGAGCCTAGGATATGCAACAAAGAGGTAGAGAGACACCGAAAGGAGGCAGCGTAGGACCCAGAAGGGGTTGACGCTGAGCCAAAAGGGCTCACGCAAAAGCAACGCAATTCTCTAAGAAGAAGTCTGATTTTGCTGAGGGAGCTGGCATTTCTAAGTCAGGAGGGTTGGAAACTGCTCCACAAAGAAAATCGATTCCCAGTTGAGCTGACGCAGAGCCTTAGAGGCTAACGTTAGGCCCACGCAGAGGCAACGCAAAAATAGTCGGGGACACGTTGGTTTAGCTGTCGGATTAGCCAAAACTTGCTGGGTAGAGTGAGGCAATCTCACAATTTTCTTCTGCCAGTTTATTTCTCTCTAACTGGATTGTCGGGAGGGCATCCAAAGTTGTATTCAAAAAACTACTGCGTAATAATAAAAACCCTCAGATCTATTGCACCAGTTTTCCCGCATTGGGTTTTTCCAGGGAAATTTGTCCAAAAAATATTGTGTCATTTGTGTTGTATCTTTCTCTATTGTTCAATTTCTTGTTTCGGCATATTATTTAAATGGTGAAGGTTGCAGTGTATTAGCTTCGATATTTGTTGTAGGAAGCAGTAAATAATTTGTTTGAGTAATTAACAAATAGGAGAAGTTTAATCAGTTGTTGCAGTAGGGATTCTGGTTTACGGAATTTTCACACCCAGAACCCTCGCACTTTCCAAAATTCACTTATGCATTACTACAGAGCCTTGGATCTGCGAAGCGGCCTTCCTTGCATCTGACGTTTCCACTCAGTTGGATGACTACAGAGAGGATTCGTCCACACTTTGACAAGAATTGCTCCATCTTATTTCAATTTAGTTTCCTACTGTAAAAACACTATGCAAGGGTTTGTCTAGAAAGAGTTTGGCTTTACCCAAGATTCGTCTCAGAAATAAAAAGTCGCTCAGTTTTGACGAACTCTGCACGGTTCAAAAGAAGTTTGCTCAACTTTTAACTAATTTCACACGATCATAAGAAATTTGCTCAACGTTTGACTAGTTCTGCACGATCCAAAAGAATTTCGCTCAACTGGAAAACCATGCTTTGTCCAAACGTCGCACAACTAAACCTCTAACGATATCTCTCTGCCCAGAACTTCGAACTTCTTACCAAAATCATGTAGACCTTGTTTATTGCCTCGTCTACCTCAGGGAATTCATTGCTCAACACTATGGATCATCTTTAGACTTCCAGCCAACCACGAAGACGAATTTCCACAAAGCTTTAAACACTGCGATTTGTCCAGATTTTGACTTCGTCCAACCTTCCAAATTTTCCTTGAATGGCTTACTATTTCGGAATGATGAAATTTTCCGTGTGCCAAAACAGTAGAAACAAAAAAAGAAATGAAAAAGAAACTAACTAGGGTGGAATCTTTCACCACCGAAATTAGTATGGGAAAGGGGTCTTAAAACCCTTAGAGCCTCAAGCTCAAGAAAAACAGAGATAATGATCCAATCAATGATGATCCTCACTGAATTCAATCCTTCCATATTTATAGATTTCCTAGAGGGGTCTCACCTTCCTAATTGATTGAGTAAATTTTACTCCAATCCCCAACATTGTGTTTTTTCACCCGACTGCCCCAAACCTTGCCCCACAGTGGGAATTTTGGAGGTTTTCCCCTTTATTACGGACTATAGCCAACGGGGATTGATAGGTTACTTCATCTTTTTGAGAAATTAATTTACCGGGAACATTACATAATGTTGCCGCTAGCTTTAAAAAGGCCACTGGTAGGAGAAAATCTTAAAAAAGGGTATGCAGGGACCAGCCAAGTACTCATTGTCCCTACAACATGAAGAAGCCCTACAAGAAGTATAGATATAAGTCAACTGACACAATGACACAGGACATGCAAGACACAAAAATATGTGTCCAACACCAGAGATTGTGGTTAAACAACTCAAGGATCCTCGTGCATATGTGGTGAAAATGTCATCTAGACTATATGGGGAGCCAAATGCTCAACATTTCAAGTTAGAATGGGTTCCCATGTTCTATGGAATCATGAATCAGTCTAAAAGATTTAATTGGGTAGATATTTTGTCCCAAAATCTATTAGACGCTATTAAGTTGTCACACTCATCTCCACCATGGTTTGGCCCAAGTTTTTATATGTCAGCCTACTTAATGGATATTGTAGTAGCCTTTGTGCCATTTCCATTATTGAAATGGAATTGGTATTACAGCACTCAGCCTATTCATCAGTTTTATTCTATTCTCTAGGAAAATCAATATAAAACCCATTTTTATGATATTTCTGATAATATTATGATGTATCTCCATCAATTTCTTTTTGGAAAGCCTCCTCCGAGTATAAGTAAAGATATTCAATCAGCATTACATGGCATTGGAGATTGGTTTGTTGAAAAGGGTTTTTCTTATTTTAGAATCAATGGATGTGAGGTTGGTCATCATGTGTTATCCAGATTCATTCCTGATAGACTTGTTGTGAGGGAAATACTATCAAACAGCCCTTCATGGTATCACAAAATTACTGCATAAAAATTCCAAGAAACTGTGGCCAAATTTTCCTATCAAGAGTGGCCACCAGATTCTTAAAGATAGAGGTCATGCAATAGTTGAGGCAAACGGGCTTCAAGAGGTTTGGTTGCGTTCACTTCCTTTTTATAGGTATGATCCACATGACATTATAAATGTACATCTCAAGTCAGTGATGTACTCTAAAAAATTATGTGCATCAATAACCACCATATGATTCTTTTTTCAAAAATAGTGATTCTTTTGATCAAGTTGGATTCAAAGTCTTCTGCCAGATGAGCCAAGAGGAGAAAGAAAATTTACAGTCCTTCAGGGAGAACAGACACTTATTTTTCCTTGAACAAAGGAGTAAAGTTGTTGGTGTTCCTTTAGTTGAGCTACAAGTGAGGGAAGGTATCTACTTATCCTTCACAAGGTCAACAATCTGGTCAAGGAACAGGAACTCAAAATCATAAACTTGATCAAACAAAATCCACTCAACAAGAATTTGTTTCAATTCAGAAGCAGCAAGAGGAAAAAGAGAAACAAGAGCAAGAACATAAAGAAAAGGAACAGCAACAACAACAGGAGCAGAAAGAACAACCAGGAAAACAGGATAAATCTTCAGTTGAAGATCAAAGTCAAGAGAAGCAAGACATTGCTCAAAAGGAGAAAGAGGAATCAGCAAGGCAAACAGAAAAGGATGCTGACAAGACAGAAAAGGCACCAAAATATGTTGATCGGTCAATTTCTGACACTCAACAATCAGGGCAAGCATAGGATGTTTCTCAAAGCCCAATTCCCTCTGCCCAAATCACTCTAGTAATATCTCCAGGAGTCATAATGACTCCTCTGGCAACCAGTACTGCAATTTTTTCTTGACTTTTCATGAATGTTGATGAATTAGAGCCTGTTAAAGAGACAGTGGTGTCGCTAAGAGATTATTATTTCAGCACTCAGACAAAAGCAGTTGTGAAGAGATCAAGAAAGATAAAACTTGATCCTTACATGACATAAATTTCATCAGTAATGACATGGAAACCAACAGGTGATCCAAAAGATAAGGCTATGGAAACAGCATCAGCCATTGGGGCTTCTGCTTCAGCCAAGCAGTGGTCGGTTAATGAATTATCTGAAGAGCTGGACAAAAGCTAAAACAAAATCGATGAGTTGTATGTTGAACTCAAAAAAAACAGGATCACAATGAATGCAGAATGGCAATCCCATTCCACAAAGTTACAATAAGGATTTACCATAGCTATGTTAATTTGATAGCTCAGTAACAAATTCCAATCATGGGAATAGATCCCTCTTTATGAGAGGACCAATTTTCACTATTGAAGCGCTCAATTTGGACAAGGGAAAGTGTATTTTTTATTTAAAGCCAACATGTGCTCAAAAGGTCAGGTCAGCAGCCCAAAAGAGAAATTGGACACCCATTGAAGGCTATAAATACAAGTCAAATGACCCTCATTTTGGACATCATCATGAAGCATTCTTCTATTCTCTTCTTTGGTTTTGGCTCACACAAGTCTGAGGCAGGTCCGTAGAGAATTGGTTCACACGAAGGTGAAATTGCAGGGTTTGAAGTTCACATTTCTATTTTGGGTTTTTAAGCCTCAGCCGCAGGCTTGCTACGGTGAAATTTCGGCTGTAATTGCATGCAGATTGGCTCATCCATGCTGCTGAAACCTTTCTGCAGCACACCCATCACGTCTTCCCTGCAGTAGGAAAGTAAGGTTTGTTTTTTGTCAATTGTCGCAGTTGACCGCAGATGACTGAAGTTGATTACAGTCTAGTGAAGTGATATTTGATCAGTACTTTTGCTGGAATCATCTTTTGTTTGGTTGATTTGTTGGGATCGCCCTCATGGATGTTGTTTAGTTGATTTTGCTGGATAGGATCATGGTTGAAGAAATGGATCATTGTACTGTATTTCGTTGAATCATTCAATGACAATATATATGAAGATGAATTTGAAAGGGTTTTCCCCGTAGTGCGTTTTGCCCTGGGTCCGACCAATCCTGGTGTCTCTATGTGTGAATGCTTTCTTCTAAAGTTCCTTTATGTTCAGCTACATTGATGATAATATTGTTCTTTCTATATGGTTGCATATGTTTCTGAATAATGTTGTAAATCTGAATAATGTTATGATGTTGTGGGGTGAATTTAATATGCAAATGTAGAAATGCAATTATCTAAAGCAAAGAACAATATACCCATAAGAAAATTTAACAAGCTATAGCAGAAATTGAGAAAAAACATCAAGATGGAAATTTTCAAACAGAGGAACAGTCTAGGAAGTAGTTTGCTAAACCTGAGACAAAACAAGCTAAACAATTAGAGGACCTCAGGGAAGTTCATGTTTGAGACGTTCAGATATTAAAAGAAGAGTTTGAGATTAATGCTCAAATAGTGTTTGCAGCTTTTCAAGCTCACATCAATTATTTGGAATGACAAATAGAACTAAAGTCTTAAACAAGTCAAATTAAAAAAATTTAATCAAATAAACAAACTTATAATTTGTCCCACAACTTGCTCACCCTTACAAACCAGGTTGATGTCCAGATGCAGGACGATGATTTAACAATCAACCAGTTTGATAATGTTATCATATGGGAGAATAAAGAGAAGTCTAAAGCTTTTGGTAGACTTTCTAATGAAGAAAAATGAATGATGCAAATATCCTTATATCAAAGAAAATATAACTTCTACATCATCAAAGAATGGATCAAAGAGTCCTATGATTGATGTGACTCAATCTAGGATAGTGCATTAGGTGTGAATGAGGAGTTTAATATGCCTCATCCTGGGGGGATCAAGGAGGTTTTAGTTGATTTCTGGTGGCTGCAATTCATATTCAAGTCAGCCAAATTAAAAGAAAGAAAATTATTAATTTTGAGCTCATGTAGGCTCCAAAGTGTTAAAGAATCTAGGGCATCTGGATTGTAGTGAGATTCTTCTGACGATGATTAAATATTTGTGAGGTACTTTTTGTTTCTTCTTATTAGCACAATCTTCTCTTATTATTATTAGGGTGTGTTCTGTTACTTCATCAAACAGTTATCAAAACAAAAGAGGCAAGAACACAAGATGTTGGCTCTCAACTAGGGCAAAACCTCTCTCCTACAGAGGAAAACCCTTCTGCAAATTTCTCTTATTGAAGCTTCAATTAACAAATGCCAAATCCTAGACCCTTGACCAGTAGATCCTCCAAGCACAAGAGACAGTCTCTCTTCATTTTGTCGTTCAATCAATGCCTTCTTCTGCTTTGCACCTTGATCTCTTCCTTCGCACTTCTTCCGGTAAGTGACAGCTCTTATTCCGGCAAGTGACAGCTCTTTTTCCGGCAACTGCAGAAACCCTAGGTCTCCTTAGTAACCTCTTCTTTGGTGTCTTCCTTTCCTTCTCTACTTTGCTTAGCAATCTTCCTTTTCCTTGATACTTAGGCTAGAGAGTGAGACCTTCCTCGAGAGATATTTCTAGGTTGAGTGGTTGATCCTCTAACCTTGCTGCAGGTTTGATTTCTTGGCACCTGTGGCTACTCTAGGGCTTGAAATTATCCATTTTTATTGCTCTTTTCCTTCACTAGATGTGGGACCTCCTTCACTTGAGATGGAGGCCTATTTGGGGTCTCTTCTTAGCCCAATTGAACTATATCAAGTTGCTGCCCTTGTGGATCTGATGTGACTGCAGAACTGCCCTCCTTTCTTCGCACGTGTCACGAAATTAGACCCTAAAATAGTCCTCCCAAACTCGGTTTCTTTTTCCTCTTCTTCGCTGCCCTAGAATCACTTCAATGCTCCTTTTTCGCACCTCTTTTTCGTCCTTCCTTCTTCACTGATTTCAGAGATGAGAATGATCCTTTTGTAGAGTCGCACTGCCTTATATATAGGAGTTTGTCCCTCCTATTGGGCCAACTTGAGCTAATGAGGCCGACTTGACTTTAAGTGCACCAAAAATTCATTCTTTGAGCCGACTTGAAGAGGAGACTTGTCTTTGCTTTGGAGGATCTCTTCTGACATATTTCTTTGATATTAATACATATGTTAACATAGTGTAACATGTCCACATGTGTCTTCAATAATTACATTGACTCTTTGACTTTCCTAGAAGCACTTAAACATGTGCTTGACCTATCAAATGGGCAAGAAACCCATTCTTGATAATGACAAAAATAATAATTATTTTCTTTTATAAGTACAAAGATCAAAATTACATTTATGAAGACCAGACCTAGTTACACTTTCTTCAACACTCCCTCTTAACTAGGGAGGTATTGATAAATTACTTTACAAGGTGTTTGGACATTTTCAATTTGAAGAATTCGCATAAGAGAAATCGGATTGGCAATCCATCTGTTATAGCATCATAGTAACCAACATTGTTTCCACAGCAAGGCCTTAACTGACAGCTCTATCTCTCAATAGATCAGAGCGCAATGTTGGTGAGACCAATGACTACAGACACCTTCATCATTGTCTCTCAAGGCACATACCCACCCGGGTGTTCACTGAGTATGACCTTCTAGGACTACTCTTCTCTTGGGTTCCCAGCCCTCAAAGAATATTGGTCCTCTTGCCTACTCTTCTCTTGGATTCCCTACACATCCTCAAAGATCATCGGATGCCAGATGATTACCCAATCCTCCATTCTTTCTTCCCAAGTGAAGACAAGAATGTCATGTCTATCTCTCCCTTTCAACTAGGGAAGATAATCCCATTCCTATGAAGGAATGTACCCAAGCTCCCTCTGACCGGGAACTTGCCCAAGCCCCCTCTTAATTAGGGACTTGTCAGAGCTCCCTCTCAACTAGGGACTCTCCTTTCCATCAGCAACTTCTTCTTTGTTGGTCCTTCAGCTACTTGATCACTTTCTTTCCTTGATGTCATGAAATTCAGTCGAGCTTTTTCTTTGTAGGGCATTAGCCATCAATCACTTTCCTTTTTAGTTCGTCATGTCACTCCTTTCTCCATGGAAAGTGGCCTTCTTGATACATATTTGGAACCCCCGTCATATGGCTATTTCTTCCTCATCATGTTTCTTTCAAGAATTTCCATCCACCACATGAATGCTAGTTGTGCTTGCACTTAAACCTTGTTCCAGTAGCCCTGCATGAACCTATCCAAATATTATTCAAGAAATCAAAGCATAGCATTAAATCAAATGGGCAAGAAACCATTCTTGATAATGACAAAAATAATAATTCTTTTCTTTTATAAGTACAAAGATCAAAATTACATTTATGAAGACCGAACCTAGTTACACTTTCTTCAACACTCCCTCTTAACTAGGGAGGTATTCATAAATTACTTTACAAGGTGTTTGGACATTTTCAATCTGAAGAATTCGCATAAGAGAAATCGGATTGGCAATAAATCTGTTATAGCATCATAGTAACCAACATTGTTTCCACAGCAAGGCCTTGACTGACAACTCTATCTCTCAATAGATCAGAGCACAATGTTGGCGAGACCAATGACTATAGACACCTTCATAATTGTCTCTCAAGACACATACCCACCAAGGTGTTCACTGAGTATGACCTTCTAGGACTATTCTTATCTTGGGTTCCCAACCCTCAAAGAATATTGGTCCTCTTGCCTACTCTTCTCTTGGATGCCCTACACATCCTCAAAGAGCATCAGATGCCAGATGATTACCCAATCCTCCATTCTTTCTTCACAAGTGAAAACAAGAATGTCGTGTCTATCTCTCCCTTTCAACTAGGGAAGATATTCCCATTCCTTTGAAGGAATGTACCCAAGATCCCTCTCACCAGGAACTTGCCCAAGCCCCCTCTTAATTAGGGACTTGTCAGAGCTCCCTCTCAACTAGGGACTCTCCTTTCCATCAACAACTTCTTCTTTTTTGGTCCTTCAGCTGCTTGATCACTTTCTTTCCTTGATGTCATGAAATTCAGTTGAGCTTCTTCTTTGTAGGGCATCAGCCATCAATCACTTTCCTTTTTAGTTCATCGTGTCATTCCTTTCTCCATGGAAAATAGCCTTCTTGATACATATCTGGAACCTCCGTCATATGGCTATTTCTTCCTCATCATGTTTCTTTCAAGAATTTCCATCCACCACATGAATGCTAGTTGTGCTTGCACTTAAACCCTTGTTCCAGTAGCCCTGCATGAACCTATCCAGATATCATTCAAGAGATCAAAGCATAGCATTAAATCAAATAGTACCTTACGAGATGGCTTTCCATCATGACATCTTTGTTGGCTTGAATCATTAGCACCCTGCATTTTCACATCTCCAAGGCCTTTCCAGGTGTCAAGGGTCCTTTGATATTTTTCTTCCTTTGTCAAAATTCTTGTGCCTTCTTCCGGGAGATGCTTTCAACAAATTTGTCGGATGTTGATTTCTAGTGTCCATGGTGTCCTTTATCCCTGATCTCTTTTCCCATAAGCTTCTTTATAGGTTCTCTTGTCAACCTCCTCAGTGCTCACACTCCATATGAGGACATTTCTTATATTCTCCTTCATCAGTGTGTGAAACATGTCTTCATGCATATTTTTAATGAAAGAGATCTATCCTTTTCTTGACCATGCTACCAGAGTAATTTCCCATGCTCATTAACACAGATGATGACATGACTTAATTGAAAACATAGACGCATACATACCTCATCTTAGTTCTTTCCTTGATCATCTCAACTTCCTTTGGCAGCTTCGTAGATTGAGATTACCTCAATCTCCTTTGCTTTGCTACATCTTTCCTTGCCTACATATCATCCTTTCTTGAATCCCCATTAGTGGAATGCCCATCTAGACATCTGCCCTTTCTGAAGATCATGAACTTTCTATTGAATATTTCCTCGAAGGATCCTTGAAGTCCTCATCTTGCAAATGTTCCTCCCTGTTGATATAGTGGCCTTCTAAGATGATTCTTCTTCATCGTGATCATTCCTTTATGCATTGATGAGGTCATTCAATGGCTACATCCTTCCTACATGATTATCTCTATCCGAGCTATCTCTACATAAAGCTCTTATATTCCTGAAGATGTCATTCTCATAAATCATGCATTCTATCCTACTTCTACATGTTCCGATGATACCCAAAACTTTAAAGAAGACTTATGTGAAGAAGTTGATCTTAGTCATAGTAGAGATCCGAGGGGTTCTCCTTTTGCTTCTTCTCTTCTTCTTTCATTTCTTGGGTAATGTGGGCTTCTTCTCGTTTCCTCTTATTGTTGTCCTTCTTGAACTTAGGACAATCCCTCTTATAGTGTCCATACTCTTGGCGGCTAAAGCATTGGACTTTGGACATATCTCTTTTACCCTTTCTCAGTGGACCAAACTTGCCAAATTTCTCTTTTCTCTTGGCCATAGCAACAAATGCTTGCTCCTTTGATCCCACATCATCTTTGGCTTTGAGTCTAGTCTCCTCAATTTTGCATAGAGACCAAAGTTCATTCAGCAAGGTAGTTTCCTTCTTTACATATATATTTGATGTGAAGTTGCCTCATTCCTCAAGTAATGCATTGAACACCACAGTTGTCATCTCTCTGTCTGACATAACTTCTCCCAGTTCTTGCAGCTGGTCTCTCATCTCAGAGACCTCCATGAAGTAGGGAGCTATTCCTTCTTCCTTGGAGATCTTCATTTTATATAGTTCATTACGCAATGATATCACTTCTCTAGTTGTAGTAACTGAAAATAGCTCCACTGGCTTATCATAGATTTCTTTAGATGTTTCAAGTTTGGAAACATAAGGAATGAGAGGATCCTTGATGGATTTTATCAAAATCCTTTGAGCCCTTGTTTCATCCTTATTATACTTTTCTAGGTCTTGAGTTTGTTCCTTAGTAGGAACAATGGCACTCCCTTTGATGTAGTCCAGAAGTTCATTTTCTTTTAGAAGTAGATCAATCCTCTTTTTCCATGCAAGGAAATTCGCAGTCCCAACCAATTTGTTGATTTTCTTACAAAAAGACATTTTGATACTTTCAAAAGAGGGCATAAAAATACTTACTTGACAGAGTTGTTATGAAGAGATCTTGCTGCTTCCTTGAAGATTTGATGACTTGACTTCTTAGATTTTGGAGTTCTTCAAGATGCTTCCTTCAAGGTGCCTTATGAGAGACTTGCTTGGTGATGAGAACTTCTCGATGTGTAGATCTAGAGATCTTCAATGATTTGCTTGTATCTGAGTACCTTTCTTTGAAGATGATGAGTCTTTGATGTAAACTCTTCTTAGATGAACCTTTTTGTAGATGCCTATAGATGAAAGGCTTTCTTCTTTCCTTGTTCCTAGGATGGTGTAACGAATAAAATATATATAAATAATGTAAAATAATGTAAATGATAATAAGCATAAACAATTATTAGTTAATTAGTAATTAGGTTAAAGAGGCATGTCTAATAGGACATGATTCTTCATGAAGAGACACTTGCCTGATATAAAAGAAAGCCTCTCGTTCTCATTGTAAATCATTATCATTCTTATTATTATTCTTATTCTTATTCAGACATTTTAATATATAATATTTGTATCATCATGGATATCTTTATATTCCAAGTCTTTTGGAGTAATTAATTTGTAAAAGGAACTTTGTTCACTTCATTTGGTATCAGAGGAGTCCGGTCCTCTAGGTTGTTTAACCGGTGCACAGAGCTCGTTCTCCAATCCAGGTCCTTGGCTATCGAAATTCATCAACCATGTTGCCATACAATTGAAGCATTTTGCTCAGAATTTGGGAATTTCTCCTTTTCTCCGTTTTTCTAGGCCTTTGGCCATTAAAAAAAATTATAAGTAAATAAATTAAAAAAAGAAGAAGAAAACAAAATGGATACAAAATCTCATACCAAGTATATTTAAAACTTTTTATTTGGAGAAGCCCGTGGTTTTAAAAAACAACCCATGGTAATTGTAACGACCCCATTTAAATAATTAACTAATATAAATTTTAGACTTTATATTAAAATTTATATGATAAACTTTAAAAAAAAATAATAAATAATATAATAAAAAAAAAATATGAAGTTAAGCTTTAAAAATAAATATGAAATAAACTTTTAATAATATAAAATTTAAAAACTTTAGAAATAAATCAAATTAAATTCATAAAACTAAAGTTTATAAGTTAAAACCTTATATAAGAGGTAACGCATCAACCAAACCGAACAGTAAGCAAAACACTTAAAGCAGAAGGATAAATATCTAAGGGGGAGATCATGCATGCAGAGGCGTGTTGGGAGGAGGAAGAGCGGTGGTCGTAGGCTGGAGGGCGGCCACCGCCAAGCCTGCTATTATAAAACCAGTGGACTGAGTCGATCAGCGGGGGGGAGGCAGGAGAGTAGGAGGACAGAGGGCAGTGAGAAAACCAGGAATCAAGAGCTTCCATTGACCTGAGGTTCTGGGCACAGGGGCAGTGAGCTTCGGTGAGAAGCTTACTGGATTGGCTGGGAGGAATTGGTTTTCCGGTAATCGAATCAGCTTGAACAAGAGAAGGCAGCAGGAGAACAGGAGCAGACAGCAGATCAGCCGCACAGCAGTTCAGGTAAGCCTTGAAATCCCCTTTCAACTCTGCATATTGTTTGCTTACATCAGTTATTGGATCACTACACATGGTATCAGAGGTTTTTGTTCAAACCCTCCGACTGTATAGGCCTACGCTCGCGTAAATTTTTTTATGTGTGGCTGAGTCTGTGTTGTTACTGCTATTGTTGATGCCCCTGCCCATCTCGCCCATGACTGAATGCTTTCAGTTCAGCTGGCGTTTATAATTCCATGCGTATATTCGCCTCAAACTCATTCTTCACACAGCACTGATATGAACACGATCGTTCGTTAAGCAAAGAACCTGCAAATGGCTTTCACATCCTATTAAATTGAACAAATAAACTGGCTAATCAATGGACTAGAATTAGTCCTCAGTTTACTGCGAATCATTTCAACAATGGTATCCACGCAGAGTAACTCCCTGAAATGTAATGTAAGCATTGTGACCGATCATCAATTTGCTAATATAGTGCATAGAAGGTCATCTGTAATTTAGTGAAAATATCAGATATAAGTCAATATAAAACTCCACTGCCTGCACCTAGTTAGTTAGTCATATATGTGATAGAAGAATCAAACGGGAAGCGTGTATACCAAACCTTACGGGCATGAGCTTTTGGTCTTCCCGATAGAAGATTTTCTTGTCTTTAAAATAAAATAAAAAAATGTGTATAATTCTATTGCGTTCGATATATATTCTATTCCTTTCGATGTGTGTGTGAAATGCGCAGAATAACGGTATCGCATGGTTTATAGCATAGTGTATATAAATAACATTACACGTTTTTTCATTCAAAACACAGACGGTTTCAGTCAGCTTTTGTTAAGCAAAAGATATTAACACAAATCTCAATTGCGTAGAATCGCAGTTTAATTAAATAATGGGCTAGGTTTTGGGGAATTAACCGTGTCAAATTGTTCAGAAAACGCGGTCAATTTAAAATACTAATATTCAAGAAACTGTATCAACAGAACGGCGGCAAATCCCGTCGGCCCTTCTCATAAAACACCGAGAAGGCCACGCAAAAGGCCCTAGAGTCCTCAGAAACCTGTCCAATCCCCAGGACCTTTCAACCAGGGACGCTCAAAGACCACAGCAAGCAGTGTGCAACGTGAAGACTCCACTATGCGAAATTCATATAATTTGCTCTGCAAGAACGAAAGTTGAATAAGCAAACCCTAGCTAGCTTTTAGGCAAAAAAAAAAAAAAATCGAACAGAATTCGATGATATGGAAATTGCGAGTGTGAGGGTATATATATGAGACAATGGAAGGAGGGAACAATTGGCGCCATTGCTATTGTATTCTGGCTCCCGGCTTCTGCCTCCCATGGAACGAACCTACCAACCAACTTCCTTCCTGCCTTCGGACAGCGAAAATAGGAATAAAAAGTGGAGAAGGGAAGTGGGATGACAAAGGCACTGGTCATGTCTGCGTTGAATACTTGGAGGTGTGTAGAACTTTGGTAAAAACATTTCCTGTATTTATGTGCCGAAATGGTAAAAACTTGATAGCTCAATGGTGTGAATGTTCGTTACTCTTGAAAAGAGATATATTATGTATCAAAATATATTTTTTTCCTACTTTTTCCATCATTGTGACTGGAATGTCAAATTCTCTTGCAAATTTTACAGCATCCCAAGATTTAGGAACTGGATCACCATCCAAGTTTATTGGAGAAATAGTTATGACTTAAAATAGATTCAAAATATTTTGCCTGGAACAATTCGATTTCATTTCGCTGATTAAAGAAGATCAATCCCAAAAACTTAATTATTTTATGCCAATGGCATTTTGAACAGATGCACGGTGGAATAAGTATTGCATTAGCAATCGAATACTCAATGAGGGATGTTAAATCATGGAAGTAATGTATGCATGGGTTATTCTAAACGGGTGAGTAAGGACAATGGGCAATTCAGTTTCACCTTGGGTATACTTGGGATTAGTTCATTCAAAATAGGGATTTCGAATTAAAGTACAGAAGCACAAAATTGCGTGTATGACCTTATACAGAGCATAATTAGGAGACATGCAATTTGTTGCTATTAAAATTCTATGTTGATTGCCTGGAAAGGACGACAATGTGCAAGCTTTTCACCCACAATTTTGCTTCAAGATAGAAAATTGTTCTGCATAATCTGATATTGTAATCTCTGTGACAAAAAAAAAAAAAAAACTCATTTCATGAAGTTCATATTTCCCATTGCATTGCTTAAATAGCCACCCTAGGATGAGCTATGTAATGCTTATGAAATACAGATATTATCATGAAAATCAGTTTTCTGTAATAAACAGTCCCTGTTTATATCTGTGAAAAAGGAATTATTCTGCAATAAAATATATTGATTCATTAAGTGGTTGATATGATAAAGATGATATTACAGTAAGGGCACCTGTTATAAATACCTAAACGGAGTGCCTACTCATACTAATGAACATGTCTTTTGACAAGACACATCTTTCCATTAACGAATTATTTATCATTTATCATATTACTATGTTTGTAACATTGCTGCCCTCTTTAAGGAATGCTTTGTCCTAAAAGCATAATAAACAAGATTCTCTCTAGTTGAGCACGTTTCTATGGAATGATGTTTATCTGTTTTTATGGTTTGAGTTTGGTCATGCTTTGAGTGTTGCTGAGATTCTTATATATTGTTGCATCTTCTTTAAGAGTGTAAATTATCCTAAACAAGAATGTAAGTGATATACAAACCCAGTAATAAACTTTAGATGTCTTACCTTAGGGACGAATAACCATACACTTCTGCATTATTCATAATAGGGTAGAAAACCCTGCATTAGGACAAGGAGGTCGCGAGACCACCCTCCTTGACCTCGGTACCAGTAAGATCCACCTAGCGGGTAAAAATAGCAAAACTATACCCGTTTATGAATGTGAAGTCGCAAAAGAAAATTAGGCGTTAAATTCGGTTGTCTACCTCAAAACTTTGATAAAATTTTATTATGTGTTCAGGAACCATTACAATGGTAAAGACGTATGAGCGACGACGACGTGATCGGGCAGCATCACCACCATTAATGTCGCCACCGTCTCCATCATCGTCCTCATCATCACCACCCAGACCATTATCAACATCAATCGCCCCAGCGCCAGAGTTGACTGTGATAATGAACTCCTTGGAAGCCTTATTGGAGACATTAAAAGAATCCACTAAGGCTAAAAACAAAGAGGAATCTCATCATTTGGCTACCAGTTCAGCGGAACCAAAGAATTTCGAGCCCAGAAGATCGAAAGAGGACATCTCTAGGGAGCTTCAGAAAATCAGACTCCCGGAATTCTCAGGAGGTCGGGTAGGTGAACGTGCTGAAGCATGGTTGGAGGGAATGAACAGATGTTTTAGGTTAAGAGAATATTCGTCTTCGGCAAAAACAAAAATTGCCGTGTTTCAACTAAAGGAAAGTGCCTTGATTTGGTGGGGAAATTTGGAAAACCAGCTACACCTTACATCAGATAATGCCCCTTGGGAACTATTTGAGGAAAGGTTTCGCGCAAAGTATTTACCTCCGTACTTTTAGCAACAGCAAGCAAGAGCCTTTCATACGTTAATTCAGGGAAGTAAAACAGTGGAAGAGTACGAGATAAGGTTTATGGAACTGGTAAAATACATTCACTACTTAGACTCAGATGAACGTCAGGCTGAACGCTTTATATTTGGGTTAAATCCTCGCATTAGAGCCTTGGTAAGCATGTGGAAGCCATCATCAGTAGCCGAGGCAGTCGAATGTGGTCGTTATGCAGAAGAGCACCTGGGGATCAAAAAGAATATGGGGCCTGTTGACCCTGCCGCCCGCACCTACCTACCAGTTAGTGAGAAAAGCCTTCAACCCCACAAGGTGTGGTTGGTGGCAGGAAACTCAGAGAAGGGGCTGTCACAGTGATCCCAACTCTCTCCGTTTTAGCTATCTCCTAGGTTAGCTAAGGGGGGTGGTCCCTAATGGAAAGTTAAGCTAAAAGCAAAGATGCGAATTTTTAGGAGAATTTGTTAGAGTTAAAAAAGATTATTTATCTAAGATCTATAAGCAAAACATGATATAAGCAATAGCCATTAACCATACGATAAGCATGAAACACATAAATGACCAGTGCCTTCAAAGTGTTGCTCTTTCAGAAATGAAAGGATTTTTATTTGTATTTCTTATTATGCTCAAAATGAAAACAAATGCTTTTAAATGAAAGGAGAAAATTTGTGATAACTTTTCAAAATAGAAACTAAGCAAAGGGCTCAGGAAACCCCCTCTTAAATAAATCTTTTGGTGTCTAATGAGCTTGCTGGCTTGAACAACTTGTGGGACCTTCAATATCTTTGGAGGTGACTATTCCCGCCGAAGAAGTCCTCACACTCCAATAGAGCTGGCAACCTATCCCTTGAAAACACAGAAAACACTTGCAAACGAATTGTTAGTGCAAAGAGACTTGGCATATAGAGACCAAGTTGAGCCTGTCATTCAACCGAGAATGGACAAGCTACAACAAGTGTACAAAATATACCAAGCCCAGAGGAGATTTGAGATAGCTGCAAATCTCTCCTCCCTAGACAATAGTGCCTTCAAGCAAATGCACAAAGAAACACAACTAGATAGCAAATGAAAATCAAATGAATATCAAACGACACAGGTATACCTCATGTACCAAAGCATGCACCACAAGAGAAGCTAGTGACCCCAAAGACTTTTATTTATTTATGTGAAAGCTGAGTACAAAATCCGGCAGAGTCTCCGCCAGCCCAATAACTCGTTCTATGATGCTACAATAAGAGCCCAAGGCTCATATAAATAGGAAAATGGGAGATGATCCCAAGGAGAAATCCAATGACAAGTGGCACAATGGTGAAGATCCCAATGAAAAAATGAAATGACAATTGGCTGATATGACTGTCCATGTGTGAAGATAACTGCTGTAGGATAAACATGTGGCTGCCTTTGAACTGCTGATTAACTTGCTGATTGACTGCCCACTTAACTTGCTGTGCATAACTATGCTCTGACTGTTGTCCTGTACGTGTCTTCTATAGTTGACTGCTGAGCTGTTGTTGATTCCTTTTGACTGGGCCCACGTGATGTTGTGCTGCCCACGTAATATGTTGGAATGTATGCGTTAAATGCTGTATTAACTATGCGTATACCCAATCAAACTTCAACGCTGACCTGCCCAATAGCTGCTCACGTGGAAGCTGCCTCATAAACTGCGTTAACTGCCTGTGTTATACCTGTTGACTGCCGTACGTAAATTACTGCTGAACATGCGTACGGAATTGGTGTTTTGGCATGAGTGGGCCAGCGTTAATATGTTGTCCACGTCAACTATGCTGAGCTGCCAAGTAGATTGAGCTGCGTTGTAACTTTCGTTGACTTGCTGACTGTAACATGCTGTGAGTGGGCTGCGTATATAGCTGTTTGACTGCCGTACGTAAACTCTGTCCAGCATGTAATATTTCCCGTATGGACTGCTGGTATGAGTAAAACCTATTTTTCGTGGAGCTGAGGTGGGTCCATTTCCCACTTATTAATTCTAACACATTTACTTTAATTTCTTCACATTAAATCAAAGTGAATCTTCAGCCATACGATGAACCTCAACGTGGAACTTTGACTTTGACTTTTGCTTGCTTTGACTTTCTTTGACTTTGAGCCTGAAACTTTATGTGGTGGGCCCCACATTGCTTGCCACATCATCCTTGATCCTCTGCTTGACTTCCATGTCAAAATTTGACTTATTTTGACTTTGGAAAAATTTATAAATTTTTCCAATTATTCATTTTTTTGAATTTCTTCTTCATTTTTACTACTATCACTTGAAAAATCGCCTTTTGAGGGACTCTGAGTCATTTTTTGACCCCCAAAGTAGGCTCTAGGAGAATGTTGGACCTCTGAGGATGAATTTCGACTGGTCATACGCCTCAGACATCTCCTAAGGCCACTTATTTATGCCTTTACATAAAAAATAATTAAAAAATCCCGTTTTGCGGGAAATTTTTAACTATTAAAAAATCCTACTTAGACCTAGCCAAATTCCACGAAACTTTATGTGTTATCTAGTATGGTAATATACATCGACCCTAGACACTAAGATGTGTCAGGGGCTCAATCTTCAAACCGTCACCTCGGCTTTGGGGTAAAAATGAGTGAAAAAATCCA
>APFE031571023.1:0-33554 GCA_000404065.3 Pinus taeda
CATGGACCAATCGGGTGTCAAGCCACGGATCAAGTGTCGGTAATACTGAGGAGAGAATGAACCGTCGGATCACTACATATCGTGACTGTCGGATTGTAAGTTACAAAATGTACAATGTTAAAGAAATACACTTTACCTAACTCTATACCTAACTCTATACTAGACCAAGTTGAACTTAACTATTTCCTATGTGTTGGAATATCCTAACAACAAGACAATCACTAATCATAAGCATTCATCACCCATGCATATGGCCAACAACACCAAGAGCTTATTGACATGAATGCCAACATGTTGTAACTGTGTACTTCAATCATTCACCTAATAATTAAAATCTGGATGAGCCAACACATTTTCATGCATGTATCATTGATATAATAAGAATATTATTTATATATTTGCGGTTTGTTTTACATGCACATGTAATTAGACTTCTCTTGTTGAATATGTGTTGTATTTGATCTAGTGATCATTTTGTCTATGTGAACTACTTTGCTAGATAACTAACGAATATTTTCATGCTCTCGTGTCTCTCTCTTAGCTTAGTACTATTACTTCCTTCCAGAGACTCACTCCTCTCTCTCCCCTCATGAAATTTTCCTTTTAAACATTCCAATTGGTGTTTCACAATTTTAACATTCTTGCTTATTTCAAAGGTTATGTGTACACTGTATTATGTTATTCATTGCAACTAAGGCAATACTTTAATTTATGGTGGACAAGACATACAATTGAGGGGGCTCCTATTCAAAATGGTGTGAGGTCTGATTGGGATTTCACATTTGGGAGACCACCTTGGATGACGAATTTCCAACATCGTCAATAGTGGGCGCTAGAAGGAGCACCAAGTGACAAGTAGTTTCGATTGAGCCTGTTTTTAGTCTCTAATCTTAAATAACGCTTCCCCAAATCATATTCCCACCGAGCATGTATCCAAATTTCTCTATCTTTTTGAAGTTTATGATATCGATTGTAATTATATTTCTTGTGTGATTTTCTTCCTCACCCTTAAAGGTCAAGATAATCGATGGTGTCATACCTTACCATATTCTTTGATTAATTCATTTGATCACGTTGTTAATGAGATTCATTTAGGAGTTGATAACCATGATTACCTAGATGTCCTTGAAAGGATAACAATTAAGAATGAATCCTAGTCAGTCGATTGATGATTTTTCTAATCGACTCCTTTTCCTATGTTATGAATTTCATGAGGTAGATATGGATTTGTTTTTTTTAAACAAAATTTTGAGTGTTTGGTTCGTATCCCTTTACATGGTGAGCCTGAACCCCCTAATGATTCTTCTCTCCCAGCTCTTAAAATACATGAGAGAAGACTAATTTCAGAGGACGAACCTACTATTCCTTTCATTCCTTTTCCTCTTCCTTTTCCTTTGCCTCATGTTGAACCTATTCAAATTAGAAAATATGAAAATCAAATGGTTGATCCATCTCTTCAACCTTCATCCATTTCTCATAATCCATATCCAATGAAGGAAACCTTGGAACGGTTTATGGAGCCTAAGGTGAAGACTAACCCCTACATCCACAAGATGATATTAATGCTCATAACTTCATTCTTGAATCTAGTTTGGATACATACCATCCTCTATAGTATCTTTCTCAAGGCCCATTCTCCCTTGATCTTCGCATTCAATATCTTCCAAATCCAAGCAGTGAACAGGTGCTAGGTAGTCACAATTCGTAGGTAAAGAAGTAGGAAAGTGAATATTCTTCCAATATTTCTTCTCTTTTTCAAAGTCCACCATGTGAAGATGTTGTTTCCTCATTCTTGGCTGATATTAAATATACTAATATTGGTAGTCAATAAAAAAAAATCAATTTCAAGCCCTCGGAAGCCATCATTCTGATGAAGATGACCCCATTGATATAATTAATTATGGAAGAACAATTGCAACAACTGACATTTCAATCTCTCAAGTATATTTTGTTTCAAGAGGTTTAGATCTTAAAAATGATTTGATAAAAGAATATTCTCTCATGAACACTTCTTCTTCTTCACATCCCTATCCCTTGTGCTCTACTATTTGTAATACATCAAATTGCAATGAATATACACTATGCTCTCCAGATTCATAGTGTGATGATTTGAATATTTAAATGACACAGGATAGTGAGATTATCCATGATGATTGAAATCATAGAACATCTATTTTATTCCTTGCAATCTCCTTTTTTTCATGAAGATAACCCTTCAAATTAGGTTTCTCATGGGTTTTTTTATTCATACATCTCTATATTTGCGATCAGAATAATATTATGACTTAAGTAATTTGTTTGTTGAGTTTTAAAAATTTGATCAAAATAGTGATGTAGATGTATTCAATCTAGATTATGGTCATCCTTATAAGTTAACTAATAATAGTTGTCCACATGGAGTTTGTGATCTCTCTTAGTTATCAAGATGTTATTATCTATGTTTTCAAAGTTTTCAAGCATTTTAGGAAGTCGAGGCTCTTCAACTCTCATTGATGGTTATATCAGGTTCTGGAAATCCAAGTAAGATCTTTGAACCTTGTCAGATCTAGATTCCCCCACAAAATTCTTTACCGCGAATTGTTTCATGTAGACCTCTTGTATCTAATATGGGATTGGAATGTATGCCTTTAAGGAATGCTCAAAATTGTGAAGCTAAACAAATTAAATATCTTTTTTCAATGAATTTATATCTATTGAGTACTATGGTTAACAATCAAATCCTAATCTTCATTATGAATTCATTGAACTAGTCATTTTTTCTGGATCAATCAATACTTTTGAGTAGCATTCATGTCTTAAATCATTTAGAGGATCAAAAACACCATAATGATATGGATTCATTTGATTTGACATATTATTCTAACCTTTTGACAATAGGTTATCATTTTCCTAGATTTACAAGGTAAACAATTACTTCTAATTTCCCAAGCCTTCATATTACTGGTTTGCTTTATAATCAGATACAAAATAAAGCAATGGAGAATTGAGAATTTTATATGCTAATTCATCAAATCAGTCTTAACACTGGTCCTAACAATTGTCACTTAGTCAATCATTTTGTAATTAGTACATCGATTGATGGTTGTCCTACTTCGGGTTGATCTTGTTTATTCCCCTTATAATTCGATTACACTAATCGAAAGTGTATCTTTACTAGGATTTCAAGGTTTTCAAAAGGATTATTTTTTATTTCACAACAAAATCTATGATTCTTTGGAATCATTGTACTTAGAAATTTCCCTTTCTATTAATAAGCTTCCATCTTTCTTGAAGCTTTCTAACAAGGGCAACACCGATGAAGACACAAGAATTGTTCAAGGTTTATATGACGATTGTTTTTATCGAAAAGGTAAGGTTGATGGTTGGTTAAGGTTAGTTGTTATGGCACTTCTTTCTTCCATTCAACAAGCCCTTCAATATTTTGTAAGATATATTCAAGCTCTTATCTTTTCTGTTGCACATTATTTATATTAGTTTTAATAGTTGGTATCTTTGTGTTTGTAGGTCAGGCATACTTATGGTGGTTACACTAGAAATCTAATTACACTTGACAATGACCTTCTAGCTATTTAGGTTAGGGGTAGGTCTAACTGTATTCTAGTTTCCATTTATACACTCATCCTGCATTTTCTGTCCATCCGGTCTTTACTTTTCTTTTGTTTCTATCTACATTCTACTATATGTTCAACCTCCATTTACTTGCATTTTTGGTCTTGTTTCCTAGTTTTGTCTTGTTTTTTTGCTTTCTTTTATTTTCATGAAATATGATCTTATTTGGCACCAAAAACAATATGGTGAAACTTGAAAAGGGAAATTGTGACGATGAACAACGCTTGACTTATTTTTCATCCTCTTCGCTATCTTGGGTTTACATATATTAAAGTCAATGAAGTTTGAACTGAAAATTCGCTTCATTCTAGATGAAAGCCTTTGGTAAAACTACGAATCATGTATCTTTATTTGTATCTTCCATTTTGACTCAACCATGTATCTTGAGTGTCGCACCTATTCTAAGGGAGTCAATTGTACATTATTCAAGGGAAGTTGTAATCCATTCTCCTCCACTAATATGTTTTATTAATCATAAATACATGCATTATACATATTCAACAAGTCTTGAGCACTTCCATACAAGTTTCATCAATGTCATTGCAAAGTGTACCCCAAAGTGTTGCACATGGAGGAGATTTTTTTTTTGTCGTCGCATTATGGGGATCATGTTGTTTTTGAGTGATGAGCGTTCTATGTTATTTTGGCGATAGTTTTGAATGTGTGATTATGTTCAAGTACTATCTTGGTTACATATAAGATTCACTAATCCCACACATAATCAAATTATGGAAGATACTCTTCCTTAAAAGCTTGACCTCACTCAACCTCCGTGAACTACCCATTCCATAGTAGCAAGCCTCAAGTTGATCCATTGCCTTCGGAAACTACACAATGCATAGTTTCCGCCTCCAAGGACTATGCATTCAATACTCACAATGCCTAATCCTGGCCTCTTGACCTAAAAAACTATGCAAAAAATCCTCCTTGTCAGTCTCCTCCTACGCAATGCATAGTGGTAAGAAAAGAGTTGTCTCCCTGCCTACGTGAGTTGCACATCTAAGCCTTAGTGGAAAAGCTTGGCTCACTAAGATCCTCAATTGTGCAGTCTTCCTACCTAGGCCTCCAGAACTATGCATTGTGTAGTCAAAATATTTAGTCTCATACTCCTGACACCTGGAACTATGCACTGCACAATCCTTGGGATTTCCTCCTGGTCTAGTCCCCAGTTCCAAGTTAAGTAATGGTTTTCTTGAAGCAAGTTAGACTGGGATATTTTCAGATTGATGTCATCTTGTCACAATTGGATTTCACATGTAGGTACTATATATTTTCATGATAGGATTATGATTGAAGAGAAGGAGGAGAACATGCTAAAATACACTTGTGAAGATGAAACCGTGAAGAGGTCATCAAGTGAGAGGATGGAGGGACACTAGTTTACATTAGAGGACCAAAGATGAAGACCGCATGAAGAATCCATACCATTCATCCACTTGGAGGGTGAATATGAGGAACAAAGTAGATATTTCATGAAGATGAAGTACTTAGTAGACCTCTCATGAAGATTACAAACAAAGCATCAATAATAACAACTTGCCCTTTCCATCTCATCATGAAGTCCATGTCATCATTGCCAAGTTGTGACTTGTAACAATGTCATCGCAATGTCATGTATTTCCACCTTATTTGTGGATGTAATGATGTAATTATCAAATTAAATGTAAAAATGTAATGTGTGGAAGTTCGAGAGTCATATGTGGAATATGAAAAGTCACATAGTGATATATGGAAAAAAGATTCTTTAGGAAAAGTCCAAAAGTCATATGGAAGTCCAGAGGTCACATTAGAAGTCCAAGAGTCATGAGGGTAACTCAAGAGTCATAAGAGATATGAAAGGACATCCCTTTTGTTATAAATACACCACCATAACTTAAGAAAATGGCTTTTGGAAGCTTAGCCTTACTAGAGCTAGCCTTGACTTCATTAGCTTAGAATAGGAGAGAAGATCATTATTTGGAAAAGAAAGAAGTGACTTAATGTTCCATTATTGAAGCTAGTGGCTTTCCATTGTAACTGTGTACTTGTATCTTTGACATAATAATAAAAAGTTCAATGAGCCAAAAAACTTTATTGCATGTATCATGAATATAGTAAGACTATTATTTATATATTTGTGGTATGTGTTATATTCACATGTACTAAGGAAATTGACCTATTTTGGTGGCTTCAATACTTATCTTGTTGAATATGTGTTCTATTTTGTCTAGTGATCATTGTGTCTATGTGAACTACTTTGCAAGATAACTAAAAAATATTTTCATGATCTCATGTGTCTTTCTTAGGTTAGTGCTATTACATCCTTCTAGAGACTTACTCCTCTCTCTCCCCTCGTGAAAGTCTCCTTTTAGACATTGCAATTGGTGTTTCACATTGTCAACTTTCTTGATGATTTCAAAGGTTATGTGCATACTCTCTTATGTTATTACATGCATTTGAGGAAACCCTTTAAGTTATGGTAGCCAGGCCAATACTCCTAATGGGGCTCCTATTCTAAATTTTGTGAGGTCTAAGTGGGACGTCACATCCGAAAGACCCCGTTGGTTGACAAATTTCTAGCACTATCAATAGTTGGTGCTAGAAGGAGTGCCAAATGACAAGTTGTTCCCATTGAGTCTATTTTGATTCTATAATCTTAAATGGATCTTCCCCAAAGAATACTCCTAGGGTGTTTTTCCAATAGATCCAATGGTGAAATTTTAATCAACGATGAATCTCTTTATCAATTGTCCCAATTGAAATTTGATCGTAAGGGTGATATATCCATAACTGAGCATGTACCGAAGTTTCTCTATTTTTGTGAATTTTATGAAATCGATTGTAATGATCTTGCTTGCCTTCTTTTATTCCTCACCCTTGATGCCCAAGTTAACCGATGGTGTCATACATTACCATCTTCTTCCATTAGTTCATTTGATCATTCCATTAATGAGCCTCATTTCGAATTTGATAAGTATGACTATCTGGATGTCCTTAAAAGGATTAATCAACTAAGAATTAATCTTCGTGAGTCAACTGATTATTTTTATAATCGATTCCTTCACATATTTTATGAATTTCCTGAAGTATATACAAATTGTGATCTTTTTAAACAAAAATTTGAGCATTTGGTTCATATCTCTTTAGATGGTGAGTCTGAATCCCCTAATGATTATGCTCTCCTAACTCTTCAAATACATGAGCCACCATTACTTTCATAGGAGGAACCTATTTTTCCTTTCATTCCTTGTTCTCTTCCTTTTTCTCTACCTTGTGTTGAACCTAGTCAAATGAGGAGACATTAAAATCAAATGGTTGATCCATCTCTTCAACCTTCATCCATTTCTCATAACCCATATCTAATCGAGGAAACCTTGGAATGGTTTGTGGAGCCTAAGGTGAAGATTAGCCCCTCCATTTCATAAGATGATATTAATGCTCATAACTTCATTCTTCAATTTGGTGTGGATACCTACCATCCTATGCCATCTCTTTCTCATGACCGCTTCTCACTTGAACTTACCAATTAATCTCTTACAAATCCAAGAAGTGAGCAGGTGCTAAGTAGTCATAGTTCATAGGTAGAGGAGCAACAAGGTGAATATTCTTCCATTATTTCTCCTCTTTTTCAGATTCTTCCATGTGAAGATGTTTTTCCCCCATTCTTGGATGATATTGAATCTAGTAATCTTGGTAGTCATTGAAATGAAATCAATTTGAAGTCTTGGGAAGCCATCATTCTAATGAAGATGACTCTGTTGATATAATTAATGATGGAAGCCCAAAAACACCTACTGATATTTAATTATCTCAAGAATATTTTGTTACGAGAAGTTTAGATCTTAAATCTGATTCGATCAAATAATATTCTCTTATGAACACTTCTTCCTCTTCACCTCCCTATCCCTTGGGTTCTATTATTTGTAATACATCAACATGCGATGAAGATACTCCTTTCTTTTTGGATTCATAGTATGACAAGTTGAATATTGAAATGACACATGAGAGTGATATTATCCATGATGAATAAGAAAGAAATGAAATCATAGAACATCCATTCAATTCCTTGCAATATCCTTGTTATGGTCCTATAATATAGGAGTCCCAATCAGTCTTCTCTTACTATTTTATTTGAGTTAATTTTTGTAAATGTTAGTCCTGGTTTAAAGAGTGGCATGGTATAAAGGGATTTTTGTACAAAGAGGACAAATTTTTCAAATTACCATTGTAAATATTTCGAGTAAAAAAAAGAGTCTTTTTTCCATAATTCGAATTGTAACATCATGGGGAGTCATGATTTGAATTGGAAATCACAAGGGGTTATTTGTCATTATAGAAGAGTCTAATGGTCATGTCATGACATAATTGGTGAATCATATTTTTTTTATGTTGGTGTCATGTCACGTTCATCATTGCAAAAGATGCCTCTCTCATCACATCTTTCACATTATCAAGTGGCCCATTATCATCCAAAAGGAGGTTTCAGTGGCATGAAGTGTTTTAATTTGTTTTAAAGTGTATCTTTCTCCATAACATTCAAAGCTATAATTGATCCTAGATTAGTTTGAAGGTGAAAGAAGAAAGTTGTAGGCTCAGAATAGGTTTTGTTGTAAAAGTCGTAGACCTGCTACGAAAATGAACCAGTTGTTGCGTAAATGCGAAAATGCTCTCACACCTTCAAGTAAGGACATTTTCACCTCTTGTTGGATTTTGTATGATAGCGGGGACCATTTGTTCCATATATATACCAGTATGAAATCCTGAGGAAAACACAAGTTATAAAAACCCACAATTGCACAAGCATTTGCTACGAAAGTCAATTTGTCACCCACTCTGTGCATGAAAACTTGTTTTCTGTGGCATACCTAGTTATCTTGTGTTATAAAAATTCATCTATCAATCTCAAGTGAACATACTGAGCCAACGTTGTTTTCACCCTTTCCTTCAAAGAGGCTGGTTCACACTTGCTACAAAAGTCCCCTATTTGCTGCGAAAGTGCACTGCACAACCATATTTTCACCATATCTCCTAAACCATGTACCCATTTTGACTGGAATTATTACAATAGATGCATGGGAGTGAGATGAATAAACTCACTTAATTTCACCCCAAAATGATTCATGGTTTTCAATAAATGAGCCACCATCATCTACAACCATTTTTGGATTTTGTCAAGATCCATGAGTCTGATTTAGCTCAAATATGTTGTGTATAAATTTAATGATGGTAGTATATTAATTGAAAATTTTCACCTCAATGGGACTCACTATTTGGGAGATATTCAAAAAATACAGGCTTCTACTCAACTTGCTATGAAATTGACAATTTTGCTGCGAAAGTGGGGATTAGTCAATGAGGAGGTCCGCAATCACTGTGAAGCCTATCTAATAAGTTCAGTGCAATCACATAGATATTCCAAGAATACCTATTTTATCCATTTTTTCAGAAGAGGATTGCAACCATATAGAACACAGAGGGAACTAGACAATCAACACTAGTTTATATAAGTAGTTTGGATCATGTGAATATGTGATGTATATCTTAGGATGTGTAATTAATGACTATTTGCAAATATTCCAAGTTGGTGATGTTCTAGGCATAGATTGGTAGTAAGTAAAATCACCCCTATTTTTAAGCATATGGCCTAAAATTCGATGTATCTAGTTAGAATTTTGTTTCTTTCAATAATTTTGACCACTTAGAGTGGTAAATAGAACCTAATGATGTATATAAATATGTAAAAAATAGTAAATATTGGGTTTGTTGGTCAGATTTCCAAGAGACACTTTGAGTGCATTGTATTTTCTAAAATATTTTTTTGTAGTGAATGAAAGACAGAAAGTGATTTGCAAGGATTCATGTGTGAGATATTTATGGTGTTGTGATTATTTCTAAGTGTAATTTTGTCTTATGTGGTTACATCCCTTGAATGTATCTCTTCATGCTTGGAAGAAGCAGATGTTTAATTCATAATTCATCTTAATGGTGCTCTGATTTAGTTTTCCTAAGTAATCCTTTTTTTCCTCTTAAAGCAATATTTTGAATTCATATACAATTTTGATGCTATAAGTGTTGTTTTCACCTTTATTACACTCACCCTCCTACAATGAATTAACTTGATTTCATCAAAAGGACTGCCTACCTAGCTCCTATGGAAAAAACATTTCTCTCTTCATAAGATCACTAGACAAATAGTAACTTTGACATGACTCCATGGCCAATAGAACTGTCTCCTTTCTTACCAGAAATACTTTGAAAAAACATACCTTATTGAGATCTATACCTATCCTAGTATGACATTAGTTGAACACCTTAAGTGAGAGAGCCCTCTCCAAGGCTAGAAGGGTTAGATTCTAGCCTAAAAGTGGCTTGTGGTTACCTCTAGAATTTCTCTCCTCAACCTAGGGAAATTTACTGAGCGCTCACACTCCTATTTTTCCTGAATATAAACCTTGATATTAGGTTTATCATGGTTTTAGTTTGATTCATACATCTCTAGATGTGCGATCAGAAGAATATTATGACTTTAGTAATCTATTTGTTGAGTTTGAAAATTTTGATCAAACTAGTGATGTAGATGGATTCCATATAAATTATGGTAATCCAGTTAACTTAACTAATAGTAGATTTCCACATGCAATTTGTGATTTGACTCAATTCTCAAAATGTTTTCAGCTATCTTTTCAAAGTTTTGAAACATTTTCGGAAGTTGAGTCACTTCAACTCTCATTGATGCTTATGTCAGATTCTCGCAATCTTCATAAGATATTTTAACCATGTTAGATATCGATTTCCCCAAAAAATTATTTACTGCGTATTGTTTCACTAGATGCAAACTTGATTGATTTTGGGATTTCTCGTTATAATTTTTCTATCTCTCAAGGCTGGGTTTCTGATTGGATAGAGGACATCACTATAGTGAATTCGTTTTCATGTAGACCTCTTGTATCTAATATAGGATTGGAATGTATGCCTTTAATCAATGCTTATAATTGTGAAAATAACCAATTTAAAGATATTTGTTCAAAGTATTTATATATGTTGAGTTCTATGGTGAACAATGAACTCCTAATCTTCATTATGAATGTCATTGAACTAATCATTTTTGTTCTAGCTCACTTAATCCTTTTGAGAAGCATTGATGTCTTAATCATTTAGTGGATTAAAACCCACATGCTAATATGGATTCTATATTTGATCTGGCATATTCTTCTAACCTTTTGACAACAGGTTATCAGGTACCTAGATTTTCAAGGCCAAAAATTACTTCTAATTTCCAAATCTTTTGTATTACTGGCATCGTTTATAATTTGGTACAAAATAAACCATTGGATAATTGAGAATTTTATATGAAAATTCATCAAATCGGTCTTAACATTGGCCCTAACAACCATCACTCAATCAATAATTCTCTCTTTAGTACATCCATTTATGGTTGTCCTACATTAGTTGATCTTGTCAATTCTCCTTATAATTCGAGTACATGATTGAAAGCTCATCTGTCCTAGGATTTCATGGTTTTTAAAAGGATTGTTTTGGATTTCACAACCAAATCTATGATTCTTTGGAAGTATTATACTTAGCAATTTCCTTTGCTAGCAATAATCTTTGATCTTTCTTAAAGCTTGCTAAAAGTGGAAACATCGATGAAGACAAGAATCCTTCAAGATTTATATGATGATTGTTTTAGTCAAAAAGGTAAGTTTGTTGGTTAGTTAATGTTAGTTTTTATGGAACATCTTTCTACCATTTGACAAGCCCTTCAATATTTTGCACAATCTATTCAAGTTATTATCTTTTATATTTCACACTATTTGTATTAATTTTAATTGTTGGTATCTTTGTGTTTGCAGATCGGGAGAATTTATAGTGGTTACACTAGAAATCCGATTGCACGTGACCCTTACCTTATAGATGGTTAGGTTTGGGGTAGGTCTAGTTGTATTCTAGTTTCCCTTTTTTCACTCGTCTTGTGTTTTCTCTCCATCTGGTCTCTACTTTTCTTTTGTTTCTATATACATGCTAGTTTATGTCCAACATCGATTTTCTTTCCTTTTTGGTCTTGTTTCTTTGTTTTTTCTTGTTTTGTTTTCATTTTTTTTCTTTGCATGAAAGATGCTCTTGTTTGGAAGAAAAGATAATGTGGTGAAACTTGAAAATGGAAATTGTGACAATAAATAATATAATTCTTATCTTTCATCCTCTTCTCTATCTTCGGTTTTCATATCCTAAATTCAATGAATTTTGAATTGAAAATATGATTCGTTATAGAAGAAAAGCCTTTGGTAGAACTGCGAAGTCTACATTTTTATTAGAATCTTCCATTCTAACTCAAACTTGTATTAAATGATGTTTTGACCTTTCAACTCAACTGATTAGAGAAGGGAAAGGATAAAAGTTTAAATGAGAATATAACATTTAGTTATCTTTCAGATCCCTTAAGCAAGGAACAACCTCTGTTGCAAAATAAATAAGATAGGATCCCTCTTGCAACTTCACTAGGGTACTCAACAAGCATGCTAATAGTGAAGTGATGTTGTGTTTCCTTGAGATGAATTCATTGGGGTACTGAATAGGCTCACTAGAAATGGAGCAATATTGAGGAATCTGCTTAACTCTGAAAATGGATCAATTGGTATATTTATTATCCTTCTTGCTTATCGAAACAATTGAGGTGTGACTACTCTTATGTTGATGTGTTTGAATAAAAGAGATTATATCTTCAATTGGGATAGGTGGCAAAGCTAGATACATCCACATGTAAAATACTTCTTGTCACATTAAGACCTTGCACTTAAGGATAAAACCTAAATAGAGAAGTTGGAGATCTACTAGTGTGTCACCAATTATTGTCGCTACGACAAACACCGTCCAAATTTTTTCTTACACTTGAATTTTGGAGCCTAATGACGATGCTTGGATCTGTGGTCCCACACTCATTTCATATTTTTCTAATGTTTCACAAACTATTAAGTCTTCTTATAAGTGTCAAAGGACCTTTCTAAAACATGTTCTATCTGCAATGAATCCAAAAATACACATCTTTCCATGCAAGCTCCAACGAGAATTGTTCAGCTCTTAAAGGTAAGGCTTACACAATCACTAGTGATAGTGATCCTGAAATCAATAAAAAAAATTGTTTCCAAACACATATTTACAGTTAGTGCACACTCTCAATTGATATTTTCCCTCACTTTGATTGCAATTGCACTTTCATTTCAGTGAGTTTTCTCAACTGTCTCTCTAGCGCACCTTTTTTTTCTCAAGTGGCACTTTCACATTTGAAACTGCTTTTTTTCTTGCATTCACTTTTATAAGTTCCATTTTCATGTTATATTTTATGTGGAATTTATTTCTTTCACTTTCTTTAAGTATTTGCAAGTCTCATTTGCACTTCTATCCTACTTTCGTAAGTGTCGTCTTTTGGCATGGGAAGTGTAACACATTTTGAAAGAAATGTTCTTGTCTATTTCAAGAGGAAAATTTGAGACTGATGGGTCTTATATATCATATAGACATGTAATAGACTCATTCCTAAATTTTTATGCATTGTCATATTAGTGTCATCACTATCGTCACAAAGTGTATCTTAATTGTCGTACCTAGTTGAAGGGAGTCAATTGTACATTCTTCAAGGGTAGTTCTAATGAATTATCTTCCACTAATGTGTCTTATTAATCATAAATGCATGAATTATGCAGATTTCCAAAACCTTGAGCACTTTCAAACATGTTTCGCCAGTATCATCCCAAAGTCTACCTTAGGTGTTCCACTTAGACGAGAGTATTGTTTCGTTGCCGCATTAAGGGGATAATGTTGTTTTCTAGTGTTGAGTATTCTATGTTGTGTTGGTGATAGTTTTGAGTGTGTGATCATGTTCAATTATTACCTTGGTTTCATATCTTCTTCACTGATCCCACACTTAATAAAATTCTGGAAGATCCTATGCCTGATCAACTTGACCTCACTCAACGTCCTTGAACCGTTCATTCTACACTAGCAAGCCTCAATGTTGCATTTAATTATGAAAGGATCTACTACTCTGTGATATCATGCCCGCTTGAGATCACCAGATTGTAAAATGAAAGACCAATAGAGATATAATAGTGTCCCAACGCCAATGATCAAACATGCATTAGGTAGTCATTTTGGTATACTACAAGGAAATATGTGTGCACCTAGCCTCCTCGTAGGTTGGGAAAGGATTTTGGGTTTGGTGTAGATTCTCGCACTCCATTTGAATGATCTACCTTGTTTGCCTGATCTTGATCCCTTCACACAACATGGTTAAACAAATATAGACAACATGTGACCTTCCTCATAATATCGTTAGATTAAAATATCATAGAAATAACTATAAAGCATGTTGAATACAAATGGATACAAGGAAGGAACGCACTTTTATATTAATAATATATGTGAAATTACATCAATATACCTTCAAAAAATAAGATCCTCTCACTAAATGGAGTGGAAAATAGGGTTATAACAAAGTTCCCATAATGCATGAGGTCAGAAGAGACACTGATGTTTGAAATGCATTACAATAATACTTAGAGTTGAAAATGGGAGGAAGGAGCCAATACTACAATGTTGGATTGAAGGAGCCCAAGTGTTGAAGTCTCAACTCTCCTCATAACATCCTTGAGGTGGGAATACCCATGATCGGTCATAATAAGATACTAAACATGGCTACCACAAAATACACTGCGGATCCATGACATGAAATGCTAGAACATGGCCATGAAGACATACACAGTGGATTAATGTGACTCGATAAACAGAGGATAGCCACCAAGAAATACAGCGTGGATCTATGTCACAGAATACATTAGTAGGAATATGGACACATGACAGACAGACAATTGTCTCAAGATACTCCTCAAAGTTCATAAGAGATACATGTTGGGTGTGTGTTATATTCTTTCAGTGACTAGCCCCATGCTTGAGTGGGTCACAAGGCGTCCCTTTGTTCATTGTGTTCGGTGCAACAGGGGAATCAAAGGGGTGTCGGAAGCTGCCCCTGTAGGGGTGTTTGAGGGGGAATATTTTTGGACTCTATATTAGGTAGGAAGACCTAACTATGGTTTTGTGTGTGGCTTTTGTACATGGTTTTGTGCATGGTGGTTTTTTGCCCATGATATTTTCTAGATCCGTTCAAGGAGACTATGATTATGTTCTAATAGAGGGTTAATGGATTGGGTGTTATGGATGCTTTGGAATGTAAATATATGTATTGTAATATTGAAAGGAATATAATGAAAAATAAATTTCGTAGTCCTGGTTTTGGGATCTTGGGGAAAATATCTGTGTATATCTCTTTTATGTTTTATTCTCTCGCCATTTTTTATTTTCTGTTTTTAGAATTCATATGCAGGTAATTTTCGTACGGGGTGAAAACATACATTTGGTATTAGAGTTGTTTTGGCATCAACAGTCTGCCTCTACTACTCAGGGGTTTTTCTCTGGCCCGTGGAAGACCCCATTCAATGGGAGATCTGTGGGATCGATTCTTGTGGTGAAAGAAGATGGGTAGTAGTGGAAAGATAGGATCGAGAAATTTAATGGTAAAATTTTTGAGTTGTGGAAACTCAAGATGGAGGATTTTCTAGTGGATAAAAATCAGTGGATCATGGTAGATCCAAGTACTAAACCAATGACAATGTCATTTGAAGAATGGTCAAACTTGGATCAAAAGGAAAAGTACACAATACGGTTGTGTATCTCAGATTCAATATTGTCGAATGTATCAGGGGAAGCTTCGACAAAAGTTTTGTGGGACAAGTTAGGAACTTTGTACCAATCTAAGTCTCCAGTGAATAAATTGTTCCTACAGGAAATAATGTATAACCCGAGAATGAAGAATGGGCACTCCATGAGAGAGCATATGAAAGCCTTTAATCTTGTGGTCTGCCAGTTGGCATTTATTGATATAAAAATTTCAGATGAAGATAAGTGCATCAATTTGTCGCGTTCTCTACCTGATTCATGGGATAATGTGGTTGTTACAATAGGTAGAAATCAAACTACCTTACAGTTTGATGAAATAGTCTCATCCTTGCTGTTGGACGAGATGAGACAGAAAAATACAGAGGGAAAAAATGGTGATGCCTTGTCTATATGAGGAAGGTCCCATAATAGAAACAAAAATAAATCCTTGAGTGGGAGATCTAAATCTCAAGGAAAACCTATAATGGTGTGCAGAAATGTGGAAAGGAAGGACACTTCAAAAAGGACTGTATATCTAAATCTCTTAAGAAAGGAAAGGGATTTGTTGATGCTTCTTCTGCAAAGGAAAAAACTACCTCATATGAAGGTGGGGATGTGTACTTGGCCTTTTCTTCTAGTACATATGTAGATCATGAGGCATGGTTGATTGACTCAGGTGCATCCTTTCACTTCACACACCATAGGGAGTGGTTCTATGAGTATGATAAATATGATGGTGGTTATGTCTTCTTAGGGGATGACAAGAAGGTTATAATCATTGGTTTTGGAAAAGTCAAGTTGAAGTTGCAAGGCTGAAGGATTAGAACACTTCTAGGTGTTCTGCATTTTCTTGCATTGGCCATAAATCTGATTTACGTAAGAGAGATGGATGATGCAAGTGTAAAAATAGTGTTTGAGAAAGATACCTACAAGATGGTTCAGGGAGCATTGGTATTGATGTGGGGAGTTTGGATTAGAACTCTGTACAAGCTTTAAGGTAGCACTGTTATTGATGGATGAAACATTTATGTGGTTCCTGAAAGTGGAGCAAAAAATTTAATGGTCTCTGGAGAAAATACCATCCTATGGCATCAAAGGCTTGGAAATATTGGAGAGGAGGGCCTTCGAATACTTCATGGTATTTGTATGATAGAAGGCATGTCTAGTTTCTCTATGGATTTTGATTTCAGTGAAAATTGTGTATATGGGAATAAAAATCGGGTAAGTTTCCTGTCTGGTGCTAAAAGGATGAAACATATATTAGAGCTTATGCACAGTGATGTGTTTGGATCTGTGTCAGATCTATCTCTAGGTAAGTCTGTTTACTATATATCACTTATATATGAATTGTAAAGGAATACATGGATATATTTCCTCAGGAATAAATATAAAGCCTTTGACAAGTTTAAGTAATTTAAAGCTCTGGTGCAAAACTAGACAGAGAAGAAGATAAATGTGTTCAGGACAGATAACGGTGGAGAGTTTTGTGAGAAGGAATTTGAATATTTCTGTAAGAATTGTGGTATAACATAGCAGAAGACTACTCCACACACACCTCAGAAAAATGGAGTTACAAAAAGAATGAACAAGACATTGTTGGAAAAGGCAAGAAGCATGCTTAATTGTGTCAGGTTAGGATGAGAATTGTGGGCATAAGCAACGGATATCGCATGTGACCTGATCAATAGGTCACCTTCATTAACGTTGGAGGATAAGACTCCACAAGAGGTATGGACTGGTAAGAAACCTTCTCTTTCACATCTGAGAGTTTGGATGTGATGAATATATACATGATTCATATGAGAAAAGAACCAAGTTGGATAGTAAATATGAAATATACAACTTTATTGGGTATAAGGATGGTTTAAAAGGTTATAATCTTTGGAAACTAGAAACAAGGAAAATTGTGTACAACCACAATGTGGTGTTTAGAGCGGTGAAACATGTTATTAAGCATGAAGTCCTACCAAAGGAATTTGAGAAGATAGAGATTGAGCTAAAGGAGGAGGAATTAGACTCTACATCAGAAGAGGAATCAGAAGACGAAGAGCCACAAACTCCAGCTGTGAGAAGATCAGTTCAAGAAAGAAGATAGTTGGAAAGGTATAGTCCATCTACCTTATGTTCAAACTTTTCTTTGTCTATTACTAATGATGATCCCAAAACTGTCAGGGAATCAGTACATTCAGAGAATGAAAAACTATATAAAGATTTCATGCTTGATGAAATGGAATCTTTTCACAAAAATGAGGCTTGGGATCTGGAGGAGTTTCTAGCTGGAAGGAAACCCATTGACAACAAATGAGTGTTTAAGAAGAATTTGAATGTAGAAGGAAAGGTGGAGAAATATGAAGCTCAATTGGTAGGAAAAGGTTATTCCCAGATGTTGGGAATTGATTTTGGTGAAAATTCTTCTCTTGTTTCCAAGGTAGCTTCTATTATATTACTTTTATATGTCGCTACTGATTTTTCTTTTGAGGTAGAACATGGAAGTGAAGAAAACATTTCTTCATGGGGATCTAGAAGAAGAGCTCCACATGAAGCAACCTATAGGCTTTGCAGTGAAGTGTAAGAAAGAATTCGTATGCATGTTAAAAAAGTCTCTTTATGGGTTAAAACAATCACCAAGGATGTGATATCAAAAATTTGATACATATATACGAGGACTTGGCTTCACCCGAAGTAAAGAAGATCATTGTGTGTATTTTAAATTAATTGGTGACTGTTATTTATTTGATTTTTTATGTGGATGATATGTTGTTCATTGGAAATAACAAAGAAATTATCCAGGAATTGAAGACCAAATTGTCCTCCAAATTCAACATGAAATATCTTGGAGCTGCAAACCATATTTTGGTCATGGAAATTAAACGAGATAAAAAAAAGGAAGTTTTTGTTAAACTAAAGGAAGTATGACAAGACAATTTTCATAGGTGTTTCTCAGAAAATTAGTGTCTTGTTGAATGACTAACCCTCTAGGTTTGGCAGCTACCCTAGAAACAATAGTTTAAAACAATTCAATGATCTTTCCTATGTGTAACAGATAAGAGAAAAATAGTAGAAAACCAACTTGGAACTTTCACTTGATCCCTTGCCTGATCTCTGTCTCCTTTGGTAGATCCAGTAACTCCTCCCCATACTTAAAACGCTCGGAGAGTACCTGCACAAGTACAACAACAAATAACTATCAAAGCATCGTGATCTATCATAGCATAAACATTATAGAATCAGATATATAATGAACAAATGAAAGCATTCACAATTACACAATCAAATGGGAAAAATCCTGAAGAACCTTATTAATAATAAGGAGAATTACAACCCAGTTGTCTGATCCAGCACCATCCTCCCAACATCAATCCTTCTTCACCTCATGAACTAGCAAGAACACACCAACAAGAATACAATGCTCTCTCCTCAACACTAAAAATAACAGCACTTACTTGCAATTCACAACAATTCCACCTTTGATCTCTTGAATGGGAGATCCTTTTATAGATGTCTGCAAGGGTGTGAGTCATCCATGAGGATTGATTAGTGTCATTCCACTTGTTACAATTGGTTCCACAAGAGAGGCGACTTGGAGATGGTTTCCTAATTCACTTGGTCATCCTTGGGCGAATTCATAGAGGTAAGTGGCACAGGAGAAGTTTCTAGAAGATTCAATGAGCAACCAACTAACAAACTATCCCGTAAGTTTGTCCATCCTCACCCATCTCACCCTATAGAAGGCCTAAAAAATATGCATTACACTTTAACAGTGTAGCAGTCAGTATGGATCACACTTTGATATTGTAGCAGTCAATATGGTTTAGTTTAGGCACTTTCTGGATGATTTCTGAGATGGAACTCTTGGGGAATGATGTGCTCAGATGACTAAGTTTCTTTTAGGGTATGAAACAAATCTTTTAGGGGTTGATGAGCCCTAATACATCGACATATAAGTTTGGGTTTGATGTGCCAAAATATGTTGATAACAATAGGCTTAATATGCATGATAGTAAAGCATTTAAGGCTCATATTCCTATCCATGTACAGTTATCTACTGAATAGTGTCCCAAAGCACAAGAAGAGGAAGATGAAATGTCTCATGTTCCATACGCAAGTGCAGTTGGTAGCCTAATTTATGTAATGGTTTGTACTAGACTAGACATTGCACATGCAGTGGGAGTATTGAGCAGGTTTCTATCAAAACAAGTGAAGGAGCATTGGAAATCAGTGAAGCGGATTTTCAGGTATTTGTGTGACACTAGTGATTATGGTTTTTGTTAACAAGGAAGACTAGGATTGGACAAAGTCTTAGACATTCATGGCTTTGTTGATGCAAACTAGGTTGTATATCTGGATAAGAGAAGATCTACAAGTGGGTATGTGTTTAAACTATTTGGAGGTGCAGTCACTTGGACGAGTAAGAGAGAGTATGTAGTCTCCCTTTTAACTACAGAGGAAAAATACATGGCAATCACTCATGCAGGAAAGGAATCAATTTGGTTGCAAAGATTTTGTTTAAGTATGGGGTTTGTACAATGAGCTATAAGGATAAACTTTGACAACCAAAGTGAAATTTTCTTAGCAAAGAACCCTACTTATCATTCAAAAACAAAGCACATCGATGTTCATTATCACTTTTTGAGGGATATGGTTGAGGAAAAAAAAGTGTTTCTCGTAAAGGTGGACACTTTGAAGTATACTACCGATGCATTGACGAAGTTTGCAAGCACTTAGAAGTTTTCTTGGTGCAGAGAAATAATGGTCATTGTAGGGCTAGAACAATGACTAAGCTCTCTTGTGGCCCCATGTGGAAATAAAAAAAGTGGTAGAATGTTGGGTGTGTGTTATATTCCTTGCACAACTAGCCCCATGCACAGGGGGGTCATAGGAGTGGCGATAGCTCTGCATGTTCATTGCGCCCGGTGCAATAGGGGGGTCATGGGGGGGTTGCAACCCCCCCTCTTGGTGGGTTTGAGGGGGCGGTGGCCCCCCTTTATGATGTTTGGGGCAGCGACCCAAAAAAATTTTTTTTGGACCCTATAGTAGGTGGCCAGACCTACCTATGGTTTTTCTTGTGGTTTTCACACATGTTTTTGCACATGATGGTTTTCTACCCATGGTATTTTGTAGATCTAGTCAAGGGAACTATAGTAATATTCTAATGTAGGGTTAATGGATTGGAGTTTATAGATGTTTTGGCATGCATATATATGTATTGTAACATTGAAAGGAATATAATGAAAAATCAATTTGGTAGTCTCGGTTTTTGGATCCAAGGAAAAATATCTATGTATATCTGTTTTATGTTTTATGCTGTCGCCATTGTTTATTTTCTATTTTTAGAATTCTCATGGAGGTAATTTCTATATGGGGTTAAAACCTATAATACATAACTCCAATGTAGCTTGGGAAGGATGCCATATAAGAGTGAGATGTCACTAACCAAGGGTCTTCGACTTAACATCGATGTTACAAATCTACATCATGAGAATAAGTGAGTTGATGACAAGCATGGTAGAAACTGCTTGATTACTAGCTAATGAGGTAAACCAGTAACAGATGCAAGGGAATCCATCAATGAGGAAAATGGAACCCAAGGTACCTAGTACAGTCCACTAAGCATGAATAGATGCACTAACATCGAACACCAATGAACTTATCCAATCATGAGCCAATGATGTAAACCCACTATCAATCATGATGAAGCTTTTTGTTGAGGACTGCAAACTCCAAGGTACTACTTCTTCCTATATCAAGCTCGTGGATCATGAGGTGAAGTCGACAGGAGAATATCTGTTCAAGGAGGGACTTGATGCATCCCCCATAAATCGACATAGAACAAACCAAGATGATGTGATGTATAGATGATGTTAGGAAGTGATAAATTACAACTAAATAGGGATGGCTAGCTCAAAAAGGTCAACAGATAACCGCAGATGGCCAACATAGGCCGAGACTTCCTTTGAACACATAGAGGCACAACATAGGAGTGACTTGGAAAAATGATTAGTGAGAACCATGTGATATCATGCAATGATGCAAGAGGCATCAACGTATGATCCATATGACTGGAAGGGTAATTAGGTGGAGTTGATAAACTCATATGTATGGTACAACTCCTTGGAAAGCTAAAACACAGACAATGAAACAAACAAGTGTTGTGTTCAAGGGAAAAACAAAGGATGATAACATTTAATTACTAATGGAAATAAATGTTCCCTCCCTTCCCTTTTTATAAGTTCATTTTTTGTAAATTTTTCACCCAAGCCCGAAAAAGAGATAAAAGTATACAAAGGAGAACCTCCTAGTGAGAGTAGAATAGGGTATTCATTTTTCATAACTAGTCTATCCCAGTTTGGAAAAGGGTTAAACTTATACTAGGCGCATGACACTTCAAGTGCTTTAACGAGCATGGAGAAAACAATCTCACTCGAAGTAACGCGTGGTATAGAGTGTAGAAACTATTTCTGATAGTGGTGGAACTACTCTTGACATAATGAGGATGAGAGGATAGCTAATAGGACCACTCATTGCATTGGTTCCTCTAAGAAAGGGTAAAAAAAGCAATTGATAGGCCAAGAATATGATGATGATGGAAGAGAGAAACCAAGGCTCATCATGTAAAAGTAGGATGATAAAAAGTGGAAGAACAAGGGATAAAAATGGAGGAACCCTCTTGAGGTATATCTAGAAAAGAAATGAATATGAGGAAATGTGGCTCAAATTTTACGTCATGGCAAGTAAAAAGGAGGAATTATGGAAAGGAGTAGAATCATCCGCATGGACACAAAGTTGGAAAGGAGGTGTTATACTAGGTATCCATGATCAGATAAGCTCTACTGCCAAGTGATGACATGCATAATGGAGAGTAGATAATTTCACAACTTGTTAGAGTCAGAGATATGGAAAAAATATGGCACTGGTAGTCAATAATGCATTGGTGAGAGTGATAGATGACCTGCCAATATATGTTAAGTTAAAGAGAAATGCACCTAAGGTCCATGGATGTCGCAATAAAAATTCCACCCATTCATGTAAGAACTATGCAGAAAGACTAGACCCATGGTTAAATCACATCATGAAAAACATAAACATGGATGCAGTGGGAACATGACCATGTATTTTATATTTTATGAATTTTATATACTTTTTGGATTTTTGGCATAAAAAAGGCATAAAAAATACTTTCATCACACACCAAACTAAAAAGGAGATAATGTATCACACTCCTATGTGCAATATGTAGAAGCACGACATAGTCCAGTAGGTCACACTAAAGTGTTCCCAGATCAGGAATTGGCCAAGGATTTCTATACACAAATTGATGGAGGCTAAAGGTACCATAGGGCTCACCAATGTGGGATCATGCCAAAGGAAATCAAACTACCCAATCTCAAAAGGTTAACCATGCTAGGGACATTCTAACATAGTCACTCTCTTGAAATTAAACTGAGGACATAAGAGACGATCAAGAGATAAAGTGGTTACAAGATGCTCATCAATAGGTGAAATGATGTGGGAAATTCATTGGCAAGTTCGGTAGCAGAATCCCAAGAGTTGACTATCTAGGGGGGACTAGTCGTCTAAGGATTCATGTGGAACAGGTGGTGGGGTAGCCCATGTGGGCAAAGGATCCTAGTCATATTCCATATTAGGATGGACTTTCTGACCAATGTCAAGATGTACTCATAGGATGGCTGGAGATGGAATTTCTTCCACAATAGGTGGCGGAGGGTGTTCACTAGCTTGATCAACTTCCATAGAAAGAGATGATGCCACCCACAAATTAGAAGGTTTATGGCGTCCACATGTGTCATAAGAGATCATATGGAAGAAAGAACTGGTAGGAGTAGATGAAGTGTTGGGAAAATGAGTTGAGGAAAAAGTCCCATAAGAGTGGAACTTTTAATGAGTTAGTCTGCAACACTTTGAAATTGACTAGGGTGATCTCCCATGAGTGGTACAAAATTTCCCATGGTGGAAATATAGGCTGAGGATGCGCAATAGTCAAGTTGATCCATGGTGACAATTTTTCCTTCACAAGGAAAGAAAAGTAAACGAAAGAGAGATTAGATGACTATGGTCATCACATAAAACCAACTAAAGCTAAGCACTAGGTTGTAATGTAGTGAGGCGTCAACAACTTCAACATCAACATACTCATATTTCCCTCCCAACTTAATGGAAACTTTTGGAAGAACCCCTTTAGGTACAAAGTTTTGACCTTCAAAGGCTTGGAGACTGGTGTTGGACACGGCGAGCACTGGAGAGATAAGAGCCAAGTTCCAATAGGATACTAACATAACACATGTGGAAGAGTCTTTATCCACCAAAGTGTGACGAATATTCTTGTGGGAAATCTGCACAATGATTTGACAACAAATATGATGGGAAAGACGAGGAGCAACTTTGTCGGCATTAAAGGAGATGACACTAGAGTCAAACATATCAACTCTGCCAATGGAAGACAACAAGGCCTTGTGCTACTAAGGAGAACTTTGCAAGACCTCCAAGGAAAACATGGCACAAGGAGCCTTGCCAAGATTGTCAACAATACTGTAATGTTGAGCGGCCCTGACAGAATGATTGTGTGTCGTCTTACGAATAACACCCTTGGAGGATGATAGATAGGTTATATAGGCTTATCAAAAGCAAGAGGTCCAGTGGAGGTGCGTGGAGGTGGTGAGTCCTTATATAGAGAAATCAACTCAACAACATCATAGGATTTAGCTTGTGTAGACACCTTTACATCTTCCTTGCACATAAAGACGAATCAACTATGGGAGAGATGACAAGATGACAGCTCATTGCCTCCTTGTGGAGGTAGAGGATGTTGAGAAACCATCTATTGCTAAGGTTGTGTAGGGAATGGATGAGTCAAAACAACAGGCTATTGAGTAAATGGTGGTGAAAGAATCCTATGGATTCCATCCATTCGAGGGAACTCATGAGTGAGGTGGTTTCCTTGAAATTTTTTACAAGGGCACTTGAATTTATGACGATGTTCACTGGTCCCTCCCCCTGATTATGAGGGTTAGTTTGGGATTCCTAAGTATTTTGGTTCTTTTGTTTATTTCTCTTATTATTCTTTTTACCACCATATTTTTGGTTAATTTTTGATTTGGTGGACTTCACCGTTATAATATCGATGGACTACTTAGGAGAGAGTGCTTTAGTAGAGTGAGATGGACTTGTCGGGGCTTGAGATATTAAATCAATTCCCCAACATGGGTAGCAATTTGGAAAATGGAATCAGAAACAATCCTAATAACATCATCGACATGTGGGCCAGGAACAGGTTTGGGAGGGTCAATAGAAGGCCTAGGGGCATTAGGAAACACTTCGTAGAGCATACATGAATGTGAATAGATAAGATCCAACTATTGGGCAGCTAAAATGGATTTTTTCTTGATAACAACTTGATATATGGAAATATATTTGGCAATCTAGGGTTACAGAGAATGAATGAACCATTTATGTAATATTTCATTAGGTAACTAGGTTCTCACTAACCTCTTGCAATGACACCACTCATGAATGTGATTAGAAATTAATGTGGCATCATCTTGTTTGAAGTTGGACAAGAGGTCAGAGTTGATATCATACCAAGTAGGAAACTAGAAGTGTGTTAGGAAGGTATTATCTAGGGAGGAAAAGTCACGGTAGGATGTAGTATCTAACTTAATATACCACTTTATAGCATCCCCAGTTAACGTACGTTGGAATAAGAAAATTTTAATAGAATCATCCACCAAAGAATTATATGAAAACCATAATTGATAGGTTTTAATGTGAGTGGATGGATTCTTCACAGGCTTCCCTTCAAACTTGGTAATATCCGACGGAAATGTGGCGGGTATGGGTGGCCACCAGGGATCATGACGGATGAGGTCATTGGTCAATTTCACATAGTTCGGTAAATCAAGAGAGGATAGGAATGGATTATGGAGTTGACTAAATAGATCATAGGTAGGAGAAGGACCTAACAAACCTTGCAGTCCCCCCATGTAAGGAGTACAATAATGCATTTTCTAGTTAAAGAAAGGGTCCGCCCCAAGATAAGACTGTTGCATGCCAGAGTTATTGGTGAATGGATGTTGCCCCTTGGATTATGTACCTCTAAAGAGAAAAGGACCCCTAAGAGCATGGCTACTTATGGGGTTGTACCTAGGAGTAAAATAAGGACAACTCTGCGCAATAGGACTGACATAAAGGTGATAACCCATGTGATAGATGGAACTAGAAGTGGGGTTGCCCCTAGGTAAAATAGCCCCTCCAGGAAAAGTACGGGTAGGTGGCACCCCTCCAAAGAGCGAACTGTACCAATCCTATGGCATAATAGATGCAACATTTCCCCTAGGTTGACGAAGAAAAATTAATTATGCCCCCACATATTTCCAGATGTGACTATGCCTAAGTGAGGAACAAGAGTCATTGGTTGAGAAAATTTAGAAGAGAAGACTCCTGGTCCTATGAACTAATTAAGCTGAGGCACCATGGTTGGCATAGTAGATGGTGTGGGCATGGAAAAATTTGCGAAATTTGTAGGATTTATAGATGAGATTGGTGGAATTCCCCAAGTAGGTTTAACCATGCTAAGAGGTTGTAATGATGACATGGAAACTAAAAATGTTGATACATAAGGTAAGGAGGTATCAGACTCCACCATAGGATAGACAAATGAAAAAGGCACGTAAGTGTAGGTTTGTGTAGAGCTGTAAGGGTTCAACTGCAACAACTCAGGTGCTAATGGATTAGTTAATGGTGGGTTGGCAGGAGCAGTAGCATCACCTGCCAATGTCTAAATAGAAATCAGATCAGTACTAGAAGTACTAGGTATACACTTCAATACTATGTATTGCTTTAAGTCTTTAGCATTGATACACACTCTCTGTGTAGGAGTAACAAGTCCACCTCATTTAGGAGGGAAACTATGAAGATGATGTGACTGTCGATGAACAAATTCAACCAGGGCAATAAATTATAAATTAAACATGATTGCGTTAGTGAAAAAAACCTAATGCCAAAAATATTGGCTCATACAAAACAAAACATACTTGAAACGTCCCAGGAGATAGCACCTACAAACCAGAATACAAAGAAGTTAGAGGTGGAAAAATTATAATAACAATCTGCTTCCCAACCCTTTTAGCTATGAACTCAGCACAAGTGCCATCAAAATATGTGGAACACCTCCTGAGAAGGCGACACTGACCCTTCACCTATGTATGAGCCATAATAAGATATGCCACTCTGGTCACCATCGACAACAGCATGAGTTGGGTGGGATAGTCGCATGAAAAGTCCACATGCAAGAACAAGACACTTGAACCCCAAAATGGAGACAAGACCAAAATCACCTTGAGAGTTACCTCCCAAGTGCTCCCCAAGTGATATAGAAAATGTGAATCACATTGTTTAATGCACGTAAATTATGCTATATCGCGCCACTTGAAACTATGTGAAAAGGGTCATGTCATCCTACCTAGCCCAAGTGTGACCTCGTGATTGACCCTTTTTTGAGGTGGGCTTCCTAGACCACACTAAAAAAAATGGATTTAACTACCTAGTGCAAGATTCTAAGTTTATTTTGTAGTCTTGGAGCAAGTAACTCAAACTCCTTTCTCCAAGACCCTAGCCAAAGCTAGTCTCTATGTACTATGAGTAAAAATTAAAAAAATGAATATAGTTAATTTTATTATTGCGTTTATTTTAAGTGCTTATTATTTACACAATTGGGTTGCATCATGAAACTGGAATGGTGTGAATGACTCTTTGTTAGTAACCCTTATGCATCTATATGAAAATTTTCATTTTTTCTTCGATGAATGCTAATTGTATGAGGGTAAGAGTTTTCATAACAAACCAATGCCATTATGAAGCACCTCTCACTAAAACTTCTTAAATGTAAAGTATCTAAATTTCTTTTCTGGTTTTTTAGATTGGTGATTCAAAAGTGAACCAAAAAGGAAAACCAAAGTAACCGAAAAGAGACCAAAGAAAAATTCCCAAACAAGAACACAAAGAACTCCAAAAACATTAAAGCTATGAAAACAAAGCCAGTCAAACAAACACACTCAAAGTGATCAAACCAAAAGCCAAAGTTGGAAGAAGGAACGCAATGTCAATAGGCTAGGGTTGTAGCACAATGGCTCAACTGAGGCCAATATTCTACAAAGGTAAAAACCAGACCCTAGAGGCAGGAAGGCCTAAACAACATCAAACGAGAGTGATATAAAGAAATAAAAGACACACACAAATGAACTTTTCTACATGACAATTGCACAATGAATCAAAACACCACCAATTTTGACAACAAAAAATAAGAGAAGAAATAGATCACATACAAATAAGCGAGAAAATCCAAACATATGGAAAAGTTCAAATAAAAATCAGATCTTAGTTGTTACTTGATAAACTAAACAAATCTGAAAAATGGCATCCAAAGATGAGGACAATAGCCCCAATTCTATTGCATTTAATAATGCAAGGAGCTATTGCTCTGTGATAGCATGCCTGATTGAGATTAATAGACAAAAAAAGGAAATACCAATAGAGATATAATAGTGTTCGAACCGAAAACATCAAACATGCATCAAGAAGTTGGTGCTATATACTACAAGTAAATATGTGTGCACCTAGGTTCCTCACAAGTTGGGGAAGGATTTTGGGTATGATGCAGACTCCTACATGGAACTTGAGCGATCTACCTTGTCGACGCCTGATCTTAATCCCTATACACAAACATAGATAAACAGAGAAAGCAAGTGACCTTCCTCATAAGATCGTTAGATAGAAATATCATAGAAATAACTATAAAACATTCTGAATACAAATAGATACAGAGAAGGAATATATGTTTCTATTAAACATATATGTGAAAGTACATCAATATAACTTCAATAAATAAGATCCTATCCTCCATCTTGTAGTATAGTATACTATCCCTATATAGGAAAGCTCTTGCGCTATAGTTTGGATACTTCCTCCTTCCCCTCTTTCCTCTTGGTGATATTATAAAGGCTCATTCTATGCTTTGGAATAATGTATCTAGACACTTAGGGGGTTGAGAAGCTAGAAAAATTCTACAATAATGGACCCTTAGCCAAGTCATGCACAAGTGCGTCAAAGTGGATCTCCCTAGTAATGGAAAACTCTAGAATCCTTTTTCACAATTATGAGGTTTTTCTAAATTATCTCTATTATGAAATAACTATTATCTCATAATTATAATATTTTGGAAAAATAACTATGAGAAATTTCTTAATTATGTAATTTCACCCTTTTAACATGGGATAAATCTCACATAAGTAAAAGGAAAGTTGAAAAGGGATGCATTTTAGCCAAACAACTATGGTAAGTTGAACTTGGGCTTCTCTCACTATAATGGAGTGTAAAATAGGGTTATAAACCCTTAAGTGATCCATTATCTCCTGAAACTACGCAATGCATAGTTCCTACCTCCAAGGATTGTGCATTCTAGAGTCACAGTGCCCAATCCTGGCCTCTTCACCTACACAACTTTATGATCAATCCTCCCTATTAGTCTCCTTCTACACAATTCACAGTGGAAAGCAACAAGTTGTCTCCCTACCTTCATGAGCTGCACAACTAAGCCTTAGTGCATTAAGGTAATTTTGAAGTCTAAAATGGGCCTCCTAAGGAAATTATATAGTGGAAATAATAAAATAATAATAGATTACATCATAAAATTTTAGAGGGAAAAAAGAAAAAACTATTTTTTCAACTCATGCTTTCAACTTGTCTCCTTATGGTTTTACTCAAATTTCTAGTGGACAGACTCATTGGATGTAGAATTTGATTCCCCATCCAAGGAGTACCCATGTTGCATACTTTTGATCGACCCTGCTACACAAAAAATGAGAAATACAAGGAAAACATGATTACAATAATGTTTTTTCATCTATTTCTCATTTTTCATATAGCATGGTCCATTGAAAGTATGCAACATGGGTACTCCGTGGATGAGGAATTAAATTTTGCATATAACAAGTACTCCCACTCGAAATTTGAGTAATACCTTATGGAGACAAGTTTAAGATATGAGTTGAAAATGTAGTTTTATTATTTTATTAGTTTTTAATATTTTTTCTTTTTTACTCCAAAAATGGTCAATCATTCCACATGGTTTACATCATCTTCTTGAATCCTATTGGTTCTTATAGATTTTATTTTGCTTATACATTTTTCTTAGGAGGCCTATTTTAGACCTCAAAATTCCCATAATGGGGCAAGCCTGCCTCACTAAGGTCCTCAACTATGCAGTATTCCTGCATAGGCCTCTAGAAATACGCATTACATAGTCATAAGATTTAGTCCCATACTCCTGCCCTCTAGAACTATGCATTGCACAATCCATGAACTTTCCTCCCAGTTTAGTACCCAGTTCCAAATCAAGCAATGATTTTCATGAAGCAAGCTAGACTTGGATATTTTCGGATTGTTGTCATATTTTCATGAGTAGATTTCACTTGCAGCTACTATATATTTTCATGAAAGGATGATGATTGAAGAGGAGGAGGAGGAGACCATGCTAAAAGACACGTCTGAAGCTGAAGCGATGAAGAGGCCATCAAGAAAGAGGATGGAGTTACACTAGTTTATGATATAAAACTAGAGATCAAGACAACATGAAGACTCCATATCTTTCATCCACTTGGATGGTGAAGATGAGAAACAAAGAAGATATTTCATGAAGATGTTGAAAATGGCAACAAGAAATGCTATAAATATCATTTCAGGTACTAGTGTTGGACATAGCAACAAGGAGTGAAAAATAGATATGTTAAAAATAGCATTGCTATAAATAGCATTTCAGGATACATTCCAATTTTAGTTAGTCCCTGAACTAAAATTGAGAAGTAAAATTCGAATTTGATCTTAGCAGCTGTTTGTAAAATAATTAATTAATTCATCTTGACTTAATTAGTTGTAGGAAATCAAACATGAAGTCTCTGTGAAGACATGCAATAGTTTCTCCATTGATTGAGGAAATTATCCCTTGATTAAAGGATATTAGAATAAGTTGTACTTTTGAGTTGTAATTAGTTAGCTCAGTTAAGTGAGCTAAGTCTAGTTAGATTAGTTCCAATAGTTTGTGGAATTAATTGTGAGTTTAGTTAGTTAATGCATGCATCCACGTAATTGATGTACTTCAGATAACTGAATATTCTCTCATAAATAACTCATGCATGTCAGTTCAGTTAGAGAACCAGTTGAGATTAGAGGAGGGGACAGTGTACTATCAGTTGGAGGAATTTTCCTACATAGGAAACTTATCCATGCAGAAGGAATTATCTCCTTCAGGACTGCGCAGTTACTTTCTACTTGAATGTGTTGTGTGTTAGGTCCCTATAATACTAGTGATTACCCCATTACTATTTTAGTTGTATCCCTTATTAATATTGTTTCGCCCCTATTGTCCCCATATTTTTATTGCTATGCCCCATAGAATCCCTCTATTGTTATTTTTGTGGCTTTATATTATTATTATTAGGTCGGCTGGGTTATATTGTGACTCCTTAAACTCCTATATATAGAAAGGATCTTTTCTCATTTGAATCATCCAAGAACTGTTCATTTGTATAATGTAAAGGAGGTTTCCCCCTTGAAGAGGCTGAATTCTAAGGCGTTGATCTCTCTTTCTAGCTTTTTGTGAGCTGGTTTCATAACATTTGGTATCAGAGGTTTGGATTCTAGGGTTTCGCTGCTCCAAATAGGTCATCGTGGCATTTTTGCTATAAATTTTTTCTCTGATGTTTCAAAAGCGAAAAAAAAAACCTATTTGAGATGAAATTGCACTAAACCTTAGGTCCGAATTTCAGAGCTTTTCGCACTATATTTGTGGAGATATGGTCTGAGGATGCTGGTATTTTTGAAGACTCCTGAACTACATTCCAAACATGTGACCTAGGGAAAATCATCATAACTTTCTCTTTGAGCATCAGATTGAAATTTTGTAAGAAGGTACTGAAAGAGGACGAACTGTAGTTTCTTGTACATATTTTTCAGTGCCAAAGGTTGAAACAGTGACATGTGGTACTTCATACAAGTTCACCCTTTTGGAAATGCCTATAATCAGGTCATCTTGGGAGATTGTGCATAACTCTTTCTTGGAGAATCCAATTTGGATCAGACTGGTGGCATTGGATAGAGGACACAGAGGGCTACTATAGATCACAATTTCAGAATTGGATGATCCGTAATTATAGAGATACATCACATTCAATATCAAGATCCTACAAAGTAAAAAAAAGGTGTGTATTTTTTTTAAATTTTTGCATCAGCATGGGCTGAAAAATTAGTTTGAAGGAATTCAAAGGGCATAGTAAAGCATTATTACCGGTAATTGATGCCCTGAGAAAAGAAAATGCAAACACCTAGTAAGCAACCTGAAATCTCTAGCATGACTCATGAAGAATAGGAAGAAATGCAACATGATATATCAAAATTACGAGACCAAGTGCAACAAGTGTCACATGCACAAAAAGTAACAGAATCTAAGATGAAATATGTAGAAGCTAAGACTAATGGTTTAAATAAAGGTGTAGAAGCTTGGATTGTTTAAAGAAAGGCGTAGAAGCTAATATAGATGGCATGGAAATGAAGATGAATGGCATGGACGCTAAAATGGATGACATGGATGATAAGATGGAAAAATTGAAGATAAATATGAATAAGTTGCTACAAGAAATGGTCCCTAATGGTGAGAGACTAGTAAACGAAACTCATGATGAGAACAAAAGAAATGTGAATCATGATTCCATAGACTCTAATGTTGGATCGAAGACCCACAATATTCCAAAAATCGATATGAGGAAGTTTGATGGCAAGGATCCCGCAACATGGTTATTACAGATGGAGCAATCTTTCAATTTCAATAATGTGAAAAACACATAAAATGTACATATTGCAACTTTATATTTGGAACCAAATCAGTTTGTATGGTATCAATGGCTTTGCTCCGTAAACAAATTATCACTTGGGCAATTTTTACGGAAGAATTGACAACAAATTATGAGGATACAAAAAGAAACACACTTTTTAGCCAATTCATAAGTATAAAAAAAAAGGGTTCAATAATGGAGCACATTGAGGAGTTCCAAAAATTGAACATAAGGGTAAAATATATTCCAGAGGAGCATAGGATTGATGTGTTCATAGGGACTTTAAAGGATAATATCCAACATGATGTTCACCTTTGGGAACCTGATTCATTAGAGAAGGCATTCAGGGTAGCAAGAAAAATGGAAAGAAAAATTATGGCAACCAAGAAGCATACCACTCACAACTATAAAGATGGAAGTGTTGTCCCTAGCCTTCCACAACCTATAAGGTTCACACCACAACAATTGGAAGAAAAAAGAGCAAAAGGGCTTTGTTACAATTGTGATAGCAAATACACTAAAGGTCATAAGTGTGCTAAGAATAAATTATTCTACATAGATTGTGAAGAGGAAGAAGAAATGGAGCAAGAAAGGTCAAAGGAAGAGGATATACTCTAGGAACAAAGCCTTGATAAAGAAGAAATGAACCTGACCACATCTTGTAATGCATTGGGTGGAATTACCACTCCTTAAACCATCAAGATAAAAGGACAAATCAAGAAGAAAAAGGTAATAGTGTTGATTAATTCAGGAAGTACCCACAATTTTATTTATTGTAAGGTAGCAAAAGAATTGAATTTCTTCCTATATCTAGCACCATAGTGTCAAGTGATGGTTGCAAATGGAGGAACGATAAATTGCGCTGGAAAGTTCCATAATATAAATCTATCCATGGGAGAATATGTATTGACTAGCCCAATGCTTTCCATTCCAACGGGAGGTGTTGATGTTGTACTAGGATTATAATGGCTACAATCCTTGGGTACAATAGCTTTTAATTTTCAGGAACTTTTCATGAAATTTTATGCAAGAGGAAAAGAAGTTGAATTAAGAGGTATTGTAGGGAAACTGGGAAAGATAATCAGCTCTAACGGTATGACAAAGCTTCTAAAAAAGGAACAAAGAGGTGTAATTGCACAATTATGTTCGCTAGATGTTTCCACATTGGAATCATCTATTTCTCCATATTTCCAAAATGTCTTGGACAATAATTCCAAGGTATTTGAGACTCCCAAAGGTCTCCCACCTATTGGTGATCATGATCATGATATTCATCTGATTCCAGGAAGTGTTCCTCCAAACATCAGGCCATATAGATATCCCTATGCCCAAAAGAGTGAAATTGAACGTATGGTTGCA